>PVKA01016751.1:0-47249 GCA_004027165.1 Ctenomys sociabilis | reverse complement strand
GGGGGGCACTAGATTCAAAGACAAAAGCAAAAATATTAGAAAAGGAAAATGAAATGATTAGAAAAATACTGTCTAAATATTAACATAAAACAAATTTTCTAATACTAAAAAAGAGCATAGCTTTTAAGTTTCTGGTCTGACAAAATAGGCAAACATTTCAGAAATCAAGTCATGGAAATTCATAAGCATCATTAGAGTAAGAAATTGACAGAAGTACAAAAGTATAATCTTTTTCAGACTTGACCAAATACTGAATATAGACCTTACCAGAAAAACAATTAAAACTCGAAGCATAAGTAGCCCCGCACACAGGCAGGACAGATACTGGGAGACATGGAGAAAGAGGATCATGGATAGAGACATGGACAGGAGCCCAGGCCAGGAGGGCAAGGAGGCCAGCCCCGCATGGCCTTGCTGCTTTGACACCTGAACATACCACAGCACCAGCACTTGCTGTTCTGCTTCTGAGTCAACAAGATCCTGCTGCCAGGAAACTGCAGTGCGGGGCCCAGTATCAGAGTGCCTCCCATAGGACGGTATTAGCAAAAAGTACCTTATAAATTGATAAATAGTGGGCTGGGGAGATAGCTCAGCAGTCTTAAGTGCCTACCTGAAAAGTAGAAGCACTCAGGTTCAGGGCCCAGTACCTCAGGCCAAACTAGCCCTGAGTCAAGCTTGCTGCCAAAACCAGGCAAGCAGGCATGGTGGTACATGCCTGTAATCCGAGCACTGGGGAAGCTGAAACAGGAGGATCACTGTGAATCTGAGCTGTGGAGCAAGACCCTGTACCAAATTTTAAAAAAAATTATAAATAAATTGATAAATACAGTGTTTAAAAATAGTGCTCAAGAGGCCAGATGTGGTAGCACACATCTGTTATCCCAGCACTTGGGAAGCTGAGGCAGGAGGATTGCTGTGAGTTTGAGGCCAGCCTGGACTACCTAATGAGTTCAAGGTCAGTGTGAATTGCACAGTGAGACCCTGCTTCAAAAAAAAAAAAAAAGAATACTCAAATGAGTATTACAGTGAAACATGTCTCCTACTTATCCACTTATTTCTCTTTGTTGATATATGTGAAATTCAGGATGGTGTGGTTAGGGATGTACAGGAATGTGTGTAAACTATTAATGCAGTAGAGCTTTTATGAATAAAAATAAAATGACCTAACTACCCAAAAGTAGGTAGAGAAGAATTTTCAAAGTAGGTGCACCTCACGCAGTATTTTAAAATACTGTTTGTAAAATTTCCTAATATGATAAACTGCCTTCTATGTGCCATACTGCCAAAATACGAGTTAATCTGTATTTCTTCTAGTAAGAATTTAAGTTTCATGGACTGCTTGAATAAACTAACTACATAGGAAAATAGCTAAAATAGGCATTGACTTAAAGTATTTATTAATGTACATTTGAAATCACACATGTATTTTAAAATACCGAGTTTTCCCTATTACGATTTTTGAAAACTGTTCACATATATTGTAAATCAGTATTTTTTATCATCTCTAGAACCACATTTTGGCTACAAGTAGCTTTCTGTCTTCCGTCTATAAGCTTAGATACAAACTACTTTCAAAACATAAGTATGGTACGAACACTGGAGAATTTTTCCAAGTTGTAATTATTCATTTGTTGTTTGTGGTCTTTAGAACCTATTCCTTACAAAGTATTGTTTTACTAAAGGGCCTGCTTAGGCAGGCGCAGTGATCCGGGTTCCATCCCATGATGCCATGCCGGCCACACCCCCAAGGTGCACTGAGATGGCAAATGAGGCAGGATGTGTGCCTGTAATCCCAGCTCTTGGGAGGCTGAAAACAGGAGGATCACTATGAGTCAGTTCTATGTAGTTAGACCCTATAGACCCTGTATTAACTACATTAAAAAAGTACTACTTTAAGATTCTCCATTTATTATGAAAATATTTGAACATGTAGCACACTTCAAAGAATCGGTTAGAAAATGCCCTGTACTCAGCCAACTCTGTTTTCTGGGGTTACCTTTTGCTGCATTTGCTTCATTGTGTTACCATTTTATCTTTCAAGCCATCTTTTTTTTTTTTTTTTGGTGGAACCAGGGATTAAACTCAGGCCCTTGCGCTTTCCTGGCAAGCGCATATTCCACTGAGCCATCTCCCTGGCTCCTTAATCCATCTTATTTCTTATGCATTTCAAAAGTTGTGGACAACCCTAAATACTGTCACATGCGTTTCATTATGGTTCAATACCTGTGATTTTTTGATAGAACTTTCACTGTAAATTCATCACTGTAAATTCATCAGCTTCTTCCAGGTGTGGGGTGGTCCCATTACTCAAGAGTTTCCTCATGCACCTCTAAGTGGTGCCAACCCCAACTGTTGATCATTTTACTCCCACATAGTAAATATGATTGGGAAAGAATCATCAATGGCTGGTAAGTGTAGGGGATTTGATAAGCAGTACACAACCTTTTCATATCAAAAAAGAAAAAGTGTACAAGCCAATGATGATATTGAGGGAAAATTCACAGCACCTAGTCTGTGTGATCAGAATGAGCATCATTGAAGCAGAGAGGCATACAGCATGGTGCTTCAGATGCGAGGCCCTGGGGGAGTAACATCACTTGTTAGTTGCCAGATGGGTGTAAGTAAGAGTGTGTCTGTCAGGAGGAATGTTCTATGTTTTTGAAATAAAATTAGTGGCACATCATGAAAGATTAAGAAATCACATCATTGTGAAGGACTGTTAAGTAGTAGAAATGTTTCAGATTGTCTAGAAGATGATGAAGGCAGTATCTACTCCTTGGATCCTGTACTGAGAAAATGACTGTGAAGAACATTATCAGGTCAGATAAGGTGCTTGGACAGTAGATGAGTGTTATGTTGATGACAGCTGTATTTTACTGATGCAGCAAAATATGTTTAGGAACCATCTACTGAAGTGTTACATGGCTATAGGGCAATGATGTGTGTAATTACACTCATACTTCAGGAAGAAATATGTATACATGTGTACAGAACATGTAAACAAACTACAAAGCAGAGAGTAAAAGATTACCAATAAACAAGTCTAAGTAAAGGATAAACTAGTATTTTTCTTTTTTGAAATTGCAGTAATTTCTAAATAAAGTTTAAAATACACAGAAATACATGAGAATCCGTATTGTGTGCATTATAAAAACCTACAAGCAATGAATTAATAGCAGTAGTCATCCCTAGTTCACAAATTATCTCAAAATGTTTTCTACTAAAAGAGAATCAGGCTTCTTAGACAAAATTGTCAGAAGGACGAATAAGATGAGTATAGAACATCTTCCCAGTTTCCAGCAAGATATCAAGCATTAATGTAAGGTCTTATAAAAAAGTCTTAGGGCAACAACTTGGTGAAGTTTGCCACTGGCTGGTTTGGATATAAGCAGTACTAAGTCCAGTAATTATGGAGGCATGGAACCCATGGAGAGCCCTTAAATCCACAAGTTTATAATGATAATCTTTAAAATTAGTTTGTCATCATAAAGGCTGATAAAGAACTAATGTATCTTTTGACCAGCCAGATAGCTCTGGACTAAAGCACCTGCTTAGGCAAGCACAACGACCAGGCTTCCAATCTTGATATCCACCCACCCTCTTTGTGTGTTTGTGTGTGCACACGTGCATGCACACCCCTACCATCCCCACCCCCAGGGCGTACTGAGAAGGCAATTGAGACTGGGCATAGTGGCTCACGCCTGTAATCCCAGTGCTTGGGAGGCTAAAAACAGGAGGATTTCTGTGAGTCCCACCTGTATAGTGAAACCCTATAGACCCTCTACTAAAATACATTTTTAAAAAAGAACTAATATATCTTTAAAATTGAGCAGATGAAAAAAAGAAGCCTTCTTTCTGCACTTTTTACATGAACTGTGTTTTGGGGCGACCTCCCTGGTAAGAAAAAGGGTTTTCATTCCAGCTAAATTGCAGCTCTCAGTGAATATGCATTGAGCATCTGCAGTTTCTAACATTTAATTAAAAAATGAAAGTGCATACTGTGCTGCCATTTTGTCAGTGTCGGAGGGACAAGCCCTAACCTCTAGACCTCAGAGTCCAGCTGTCAACATGACAAAAAATGCCAGGGTGAGTGGAACATGTTCAGCCATACCAAGAGTGTGCACTCAGGAAACTCCAGATTGCTGGGGACCCAAGCAGATCTGGTTTGTTTTGTTTTGTTTTGCGGTACCAGGATTGAATTCAGGACCTTGTGCTTGCCAGACAGGTGCTTCTGCCATTGAGCTATATCCCTGGCCCCAGATCTGGTTTTTTGAACAGATACATTATATGGAAAAGATAAAGAAGAACCTAGAAGGAAAAATAAATAAATGAATAAAAATTAAAGGACATATCACACTTTTTCAAATGACTAAAACTTAAGAAAATGACACACATATTTAATAGGTGATTTATTTTTCTCTGGGAGAATATTCAACAAATCTCAGTTTAAGTAAATATAGGCAGACTAAGCACCTATTTTGCAAACGCAGGAACCAGGGTCCGATCCCAGGTCCTTCATGCCATGCAAGCTCTGCCACCAAGGCACGCTGAGATGGTGACCAAGTCCAGGCTTGGTGGTGCACACCTGTAATCCCAGCACTGGGGAGGCTGAAAGCAGGAGGCTCACTATGAGTCCAAGCTGCATAGTAAGGTCCTGTGCTAAATGCATAAAAAATGAAAAAAATAAAATAAAAAAGTAAGCACAGGGAAAATTTAGGGTGTAGATCAACTAATTTGTTTAAGACTAAGAAGTTCATGAGGCAAGGTGTTAAAGGCCAAGCCTGATACCTACTCCATGATTTTTTATAAGAAGTAGCAATAGTAGTAGTAGTTTCTGTGTTTCACCTAGGAAACAATCTTTTTCCCCTAAACTATCACCCGTCCAAAACTGGGACTGCTTACAGTAAGCAGAGACAGGATAGGGAGTGAATACAGACCAAAAAAACACTGGAAAAGAATTGGTATCAGTCAAGTGTTTGAAGGAAATAATGGAGCCAAAACTATAAGCAAAATGGAAATGATGATGACAAGTTTGCTTTTCAATGTCTCTTTTTCTCCTCACTTTCTAACAAAAAATGTAGACTATAAGTATTAGGTATATAGGTACTACGCAATTAGTATTTATTGAATTGGGCTAAGGGACTACCCTTAAAGGTTATGCCAGCACACTAGCTCCGCCAAATAGCTCCAAGGCATACTGGAGCTGAGCCAGCCCCGTTAGGACTGGGAAAAGCTGAGGAGACTTGGGGCCTGGGTCCTCCTGGTGCTTCAGCCGCTGACAGGAGCCTCAGGGGTGAGACAGGGTGCTGGCTTGCTGGAGTGCTGTATTTGGAGTATGAGCCAACTGAAGGAGATGGCAATCCTTGAAATTCCCCTAGAAATGAACACTTAAGAAAATTCACATACTGCTGCCAGGATATACCGTGGCGGTCTAAGTGCCTTCCTAGCAAGCACAAGGTCCCGAGTTCAATGCCCAGTACTGCATGCCATGCCAGCCTGTTTCCTGGACTGCCTTGCTAACCCTGAAACCAGGTGTGGTGGTGCATCCCTGCAATCCCAGCACTGGGGCGGCTGAGACAGATCACTACAAGTCTGAACTGCATATCCAGACCCTTATCAAAAGAATAAAAAATAATAATTAAAAAAAAAAAAGAAAATTCACATGCAGCACACAAATGCTTTTAGGAGCTAACAAAAAATGATCATACAGCCAAATTCAACAGATGAAGGAAATTGGCATTGCTGAGAATTAGGACATGAGACTGGAAAATCAGTTAAAATGTGTCTTTTGTACAACATAGCAAAATACAAATAGAATCACAATGAAATGTTAAAAGACTTAGTGAATAGGTAGATAATGGATACCTAACAGATCTAACTTGTGAATAATATTTATGGAAATTTAAAAGTGACAAATAGTTGAAAGGCAATAATTATACAAATGATAGTAGCAAATGATCTTGGTTGAAAAAAAATACCCTCAACTTGGCTCTTGAGAAATTCATTGAGCTCCTGGTGGGTTAAACATGTAACTTGTAATGAGATATATAAAGTAAAGCCATATTAATATCCTGAGTTGTAAAAGACTCAAGTCAAGAACTTCTGCCAATAACCTACTACTGTAGTGGACTGCTGAACTGTGTTGGATTGTTTTGCTGAATTCACGCACTTAAGAGTATTTAGATGCCAATGGAATACCCATCTCTGAAAGGGCTAAACAAAAAAAGGGATACAAAGGAAAGTCCATTCTGTATCTGTATATACACTATAGTTAGGATAGATATACACCTATTTTTGCTTAACTCAATGAAAAGAGATTTGTTCGAATAATGTTTGGACAGGATATCCTGTCTGTATCTTATAATACGGATAACCACTAAGAAGGTAACAGTGTACAAGGTATTAACTATTGAAACTGTCCTATTAATCAGCTTTGAAACTATGTTATTCCTATTTGTTTCTCAATAAAATAAAATTTTTAAAAAACATGTAACATGTATCTATACACTAGCCAAATTCCTTATCTGTGAACATAACAAATTACCTGTGAAGAAATGTGACTAAATTGGCATCATACTTAAAGTTTGCCACAGCAAAGAGCCAGTAACTTGGAGGGGATAACCTACATGATAAGGATCCTGTACCAGGAAATAGTATTATTTACCTGTCAGATTCAAAAGACATAATTGTGGGCTCTTAGATGTTTAAAAGGCATATTAATATATATTTATTTCTTAGAAATTTAGAAACAACCAACTTGCAAAAGTGGCTACCTAGTAGGAGAAGCAATAAAAGAGTAGTGGTGTGGATTGTTATTGTCCTTTTGAAAAAGTCTGGTGACAGCTACAAGACCGTTTTATCCTTTCAGAGATCCATACTGAAGTACTTTGGATAAGACAATAGAATGAATGGGCTCTACTTCAAAATCATTGCAGGGGTGGGGTGAACAGACATGTGAATTAGCCAGATTTTAAAGGTTATTAGAGTATCTATAAGATTCTGTTTACTTCTTAGTAAGTTCATATTTCACCAACACAAAAACTCCATGCTTACATTTTCTAGTCTAGCATAGACACTTCTGGGAACATCCTCCTGCATCCATTTATAAAAGTATTCTCTTTTTTTATTAAAAATAAGTTCTTTTATTTATTTATTAGGTATTGTCTTGCTACACAGTTCAGACTCATGTTGATCTTCCTGTCTCAGCCTCCCCAGCACCAGGGTTACAGGCATGCACCACCATGCCAGTTTCAGGTCTGGCATGTACACCAGGGTTCTGGGGCTGGCACAGTGTGCAGTACTGAGGCTTGAATTCCAGACCTCAAGCTTGCCAGGCAGGCATTTAGACCACCTCCTTAATCGACAAAAAAGTAGATGGTCATCATTGATTGGTTAGATAAAATCACATCATGAACTCCACAGAAATATGAAAACTATGTCAGTTCTATACTTGGAGTTGCACTTGCAGAGATTTTCATAAATTTTTGTGAGTTAGAGAAATCTGGATGATTAATCATAGTGCATTGTATTAAGTGAACAGTGTTGTTTGGTTTGGGATTTTTTCATTGTTGCTGGGCTGGGTTGGTTTTGATTTTGTAATACTGAGGCATGACCCCAAGGCCTTATACTTAACAAGCAAGTGCTCTGTGACCAAGCTGCCTTTCAGCTGTGAACAGTTGTTATAGAATCTGTGTGTGCTTGTATATGTACACATAATATTTTTGTGTGAGATTGTAAGTGTGGAGTTATATCTAGAAGGATGTGGGCTGCTAATGAGGCATGTGTTGGAAGGCTAGTGGCAGAAATACATGAAATTCTGTCAACAAAATCTTCTCTTAGCCTTCATACTTGCCTGGTTAATCTTTGCAACTGTGCTTCTTAAAATACAGTCTAAACTAATTACTCCACAGAACCTGAGATTATACATTATCTAATCACTGCCACAACCCTTAGGTATATATTAGTGCTATCCTTTCAAATTCAGAATTTGATGGTGTTGGTCTTATTCTTTCTAAAATTCTGTTACCTTGGTTTCTGGGCCATAATTTTCTTTGACTTGTATCCAGTGTCCCAGACTCTTCCTCATCATTTCCTTCCCAATACACCCGTATTGATTTTCCTTAAGATACTACTTTCTTGATCCTTTTCTCATACTACATACTCTCCCAAATAACATTTTACCCACTCTCACAGTTATAGCTATATGGCAAGGACTTCCAAATATAACTCTAAACTGAAAACTTTTCTCTTAAGAGAAAGGCTTAAGAGAAAAACTTAATTTATTCCTCAAAGAAAAATTGGTGCTCACAGTGGAACTTCTTTTTTTCCCATTCTGTTTTTCTTGACTTCATGGTAACATCAGTCAGCTGTACATATAAGTCCTATTCTGTGAAGTCACGCTAAACTCCTTCCTTTCCTTGAAGTACAACTGATTAAGAAAACAGAAATCCTGACATCATCCACTATACATTACCTTCTACTTCCAACAGATCCGTAAATCCAGCTGCTAGTAACAGGCTAAGAATGCTTTGTATGCCTTTGTGCTGTGTGGAATCAGGACTGTAGTAGCTGAAATTTCACTGCCTTCTATCAGAAAGAAAAAGTGAAAACATTTTTATGAGGTATATTATTCTATTTATTGTGGCTATGAACTCTCAAATTTTGTTTGGTTTAACCTATTTTTAGAAGAGCTGCAACACATTTTTCCTACAAAAGGTATTTTTTGAACTTATATGTTTAAATTAGAGCAGAACACATCTAGAACCTTTTTGATTTTCACTGATCTTAATTTCATGTGTTCATCGCTATGTATTGATTTTTCAGAATATTTATTTTCCACATGGTGAATGTGCCTGAATTATTGCTTGGTCAAAGTCCTTCAAGGAATGATGCAAAAATTATCAGTAAGTATCATACAAAGATTTTGGAGTTGCTGAGAAAGACTGATAAAAATACCCAAAGTTTATTGCTTAATTTACATGAGGTCCTTGTTAGACATAACTTTATCAAACTTCATGTTGTCTACATTCAGAACATTCTAATATTTATTCAAGAATTAATTTACCTGCCCACTGATGTTTATATGTGCAAAGCCTGATAGTCCTGTTATCCACCTATATTGTCATGTCATCCATGTGACAGACACACTTTAAGTGTTACAAGCATAGAAAATGAACAAGACTGAATTTTAGAACCTAATAAACTTGGAGTGGATAAATGAGTGTTGTGTATATAATATACAAACTATGATTTATTCCTTTAAACATCATACTTTATGCTACTAAGAGTAGCCATTATGTAAACTAACTGTTACCAGTCCTCAAGATAAGGAGTTCATGCTAGAACATAAATCAGTGTACCATTTTCTTCATCAGAAAGGAAAACATTATGGAATAGTGTCAGCTGAAATAAACAGTGTGCTTAGTGACACCATTGGTTTCCACTTTTGGTGCAAGGTTGTTATTTCATGAGGGATCATTAAGAAATGATTTGAAGATTGGCCTCACTTCATGGACCATGCTTTGAGTAGCAGTTCTGTGTCATGCATATCAGAGTGAATATGCATAGGAATGCGTATCTGGTTAATACAGCTTATTTATATATAAATGTGTGCTGCTTTTAAATGTGCATAATTCTGTAGTCTTCTCCCCCAACCTCTATACTCCTTTCTCAGGCTTACTCACCTTCCTTACAGAAACTCCCTATTATTACCTTGCTGTAAAACAGAAATTCTGTATAATAGCAGTGTTTGCTATAAATAATTGCTTATTGCTACCATACTGAGAACTCAGTTCTGCTCAGAGTGTCAGACTTGCTCATGAATCGTCACTGTGTGATGCAGTAGTGGAGAAGTAGGTGACTGTCACTCCCAGGTTGCCAAAGTAGGTACTTTGTTAACTTTGTCCAGCACTGATTTTATTATTTTAAAACAGTGCACGTTGGACAAAGTTTAAAATGTTAGTTATCGTCATGAGAATTGTTGCCCTTAATTATATGTAAAACATCCCTTATTTTATCACAACCAGAGAAAGACTTTATCATAATATATAAGCTTCTTCTGAAGACTACTTTAAGAAAAAATTAAGACTTCTGGAAAGACAGTAATGGATTCTTACGCACTACTGTTTACTGAGTGCATTTCTGTATCATAAAATATACAAAATGACCATTTTTTAAATCCTCATTTTCCCTTTGTCAGGTATATGTGTGGTAGTAGGAGTTCAACTGAGGGTCATCGTGCTGAGTTATATACCCAGCCCTTTTTCTTTTTCTTTTTGAAGACAGAGTCTCACTGAGTTGTCATGGCTGAGCTGGAGCTTGTGATCCTCCTGCGGTAGCCTCCCAGAGTACTGGTATTACAGGCGTGTGCCACTATATCCAACTTGAATCCTCATTTTCTCAGTGTTAAAGTAGAATTTAATGTACTATTATACCATAAATAAATTGTCGTAATTTTAGAAACTCATTTTCTCTTTTGTACTTCAGGAACTATGAAATACAAGTAATAATACATACTTATATGGCATTTCTACAGTTAGTAAATCCAAAAATATCACTCTAGTCAAAATATACCTAATATTTATCAAATGGCTTTATATAGTATTTCCTCAGAAAATTTTAATGCAATATTTTTAACTTTAGACATACAAAGATTGCAGCAAGAGGTTACATAATGTGTTTTGGACTGTCCAAATACAAATCAACATGTTTAATCATTAGAATTTAGACTTGATAGAACATTTTATAGAATAAAGGAATTTGCATATTAGTGTACATAACATTTTTTTCTCTTTAGTAAGTTAAGGTAAAATATAAATAATTTTGTCCTTTCCAAATGCCATGTTTTAATAACTTCAGTATAATTGTTAGGTAATAGGAATTACAGCTTGTATTAAAAATGAATTTTTATCAAATCATCCCATTTTTAACCTCAGAACTTTATTTAACCAATAATATTAGTTAGACCTCTTTAGTTAGACCTGTTTCACAAGTAGTTGAATAATAGTAAGCACCATATCTGGTGTTTATTTTCCACCTATTTCTGAGGTACCAGTGCAAAGAATAAATAAAATGGTTGCTTAGGACTCATGTGTGCTCAGAGCTCAGCATATACCATGATAGGAAATAGATATTCTTTTTGTTATAACCATTGAGAAGAAATTCCAGTAAAATGTTTTGCATGCTGTCCTTTTTCTCTGCTTTATAACTTATATTCTTTATACACAGAGTTCTGAATTTTAATGTTTTGAATTTCTAAAATATAAGTAACATCAACTTGCTTTTCCCAATATCTTCAAACAGTTGTTCTTTGGAGATAAGTACATTCTCATGTGTTTCATGTGTATCATAAATGAATTGTATCAACTTAATCCCAAAGCTTGAAAGTTTTTAATTCCAAGTAGAATGCCTTTTAGAGAAAGCACATGTCAGATTCTAAATAGAGAGTAAAAAGGAAAAATTATGAATACCTAAATGATCATACATTATAAAAGTGTTCTCTTTAGCAGTACATAAAAATTATATGCTAGGGGCTGAAGAGATGGCTCAGTGGAATAAGCGATCACAGGGGCCTGAAATCAATGCCCGTTTCTACAAAGAAAAAGAAAAAAAAATTATGTGCTATATATTCTACATCATCTGCTTGCAGTTGAAGAAAGGATTGGAGGGAGGAAAATTATAGATGTAGCTACAGTATGCTCTGCTGCAAAGTCATATATTGTAAGTCATTAAATTTTATATGACATAAAATAAGTGCCAAATACATCTTAGAGGTTCATAAAACATAGAAGTCAAGAAATTTGACTTATATTTGTCCCAAAACTATATTATTTATTGAAGACATCAGAGCTAATCAGTTTTTGTTTTAAAATGTTAACTTGATGATTTTTGTTAACAGAACTTCTACCATTGCCTAGTAACTTAAAGTGGGTCTGTCACATAATTATAGTAGTAAGATATTGCTGAATGTTTAAGACTAAAAAATCTCTATAAAGGGCATATTTGGGCAGAACATAAAACACTTAATTTAAAACTGTTAATTACATGTGCATGCATACATTTAAATAACTTGATCTTTAGCTATATCATCTTGTCTGCAGAAAAAAAAAAGTTTTATCTACTCACAGTTAAAAGGACCTCCATGTAATGCATATATTTATGATGTAATATCTGAGACTGGGTGATTTTTGTCAGTTTCCTTTAGTGACATCAAAATTATTGTAGTGATACCTCTCCTATTTTCAGAGGAAGAAAAATACATAATTATGTATTACTGACAATTTCGTAGAAAGACGATGATTGAAGAATGTGTATTAAAATGCTATGGTACATGATTTTATATCTTATATAGATTTTGCCTTTATATGTATATTTTCAGCTATATTGGTGATATTCTGTACCCTGTCTAACCTCACTCCTAAATGCTTACCTGTAATTTCCTTACCAAGATGTATCACTATAGCAGTAAAGTGAAAACAAATTCTCACACTTACTCCTGAGTGAATGTGTGATTACTTGTCATCTACCTAGCAGAATTTAAACACTTGGAGACCAGGTGTGGTGGCACACTCCTGTAATCCCAGCATTGGGGAGGTTGAAAAATCAGGAGGATTACTATGAGTCTGAGCTGCATAGTAAGATCCTGTACCAAGTACATTAAAAAAAAAAAAATTTAAACACATTTACTTTAGGGACTGAGCTTTAGAAATGTAAATTTAGTAGAGACCATAAGAAACTACCTAGTATTTTGTTCTCTCTAAGCCACATTTCCAAGTTACTTTTATCAAGTCAACAACTTCTGTGGATACCCGCTTCTATTATGGACTGCTGATCTGTGTTGGGCAAAATTGAAACTGTAAAAATTTGTTTCCTAAAATGCAAGTGCATTTTTGTGTTACTCCCTTAGCTAGGTAACATAAATACCAGTTGTATTTGTATAATTAATTCTTCAATATCTTAGTTTTGGTTAGTGAACTTTGCAAAGTAAAAGAACTCTCAGACATCTGCTGCACTTGGGAAACATTCTCCCATTGAAGTTTGTGGAGAACCTCTCTACCCAAGTCACCTGCTTAGAGAGTAGTCTCCTCTGGAAGACTAAGATGAGACACAACCAGAGGTGGGACAGACAGGCCTCTCACCAAAGGAAAAGCTGTGAATATGAAAAGAAACACAGAGGTGTGAGGAAAATAGTGAAAGGAAAGGAGAAACAAACAGAACATCTGGCCCTGAAGATTATAAGTAACATAAAGAAAAGGATAAATTTTCAGGGTCCTTGGAGAACAACAGGACAGTGGATCCACCAGCTGTATCAGCCAAAGTGATGATCAGATGCCAAGAAAGTCCTTGAGATTCAAGCTGTGTATATTACTTAAGTCAGAATTCTGCTCAGGACGAAGGACAGAAGCAGACATCATGGAAGTCTAATTGAAACCTGAGAAGACAGCTTACAAAAGTACAGGAAACAGACACTGGAAATATGAGAAAAATGATGTTAAGAAATACCTAGGACATGTACTAGTCATACTGTAAAAGGGAGCAAATTCAGGAAAGAAACTTTTTTAGTTGAAGAAAATGCCCTTTAATTGAAGACGTGTTTTTAAACTTTAAATCAAAAGAAATTGTTTTTAATGGAAAAGAAAAATGGCAAGGCACATCACAACTTTTTTTTTTTAATTTTTTGCAGAACTGGGGATTGAACTCAGGCCCTTGTGCTTGCCAGTGAAGCGCTTATTCCACTGAGCCATCTCCCCAGCCCCACATCACAACTTTTAAGAGGGAAGGGATGTGTAAAATGTCCTGTAAGCTCCCAGAAATGAAAAAAACATAATCAACAAAGAGATAGAAAGACTAACTGGATTTGGATGAAAAATTCCATTATAACAATGAACAAAACATCGAAGTTTTGCAGAAAGTGTTACCAAAAACGATTATATCCTAATATACTTGTGCTGTTTCAGATCTTAGGCCTGCTATTTGTGATATGAAGGCATTTTGTTTATCCTGGTGAACAAGTAAAAAGGTCAAAGCTGTGAAGCAAATAAACTGCATGCACATATCATACATAAAAATATGAAGCAAAGTGAAACATAGGAAGATTTTAGGCAGCTTGTGGAGTATATGAGCATGTTTTCTGAAACAGTACTATTTAATACGTTAGGTAGGGAGATTAGGGTTAGGTTTAGTATAAGTTAATTCAAATAAAATCAAATTGATCATTTTAGGTAAGCTAAGAAATGGTTTTTCTGGGTGGTAGGACTATTTTAGGATAGCTTTTATTTTCTCATGTATGTATTTTCCTTTCTAAACATGAGACATTTTATAGCAAAAGAACACTTGTTATTTTATTTATTTATTTATTTTGCAGAGCCAAGGATTGAACTCAGGTTCTTGTGCTTGCCAGGGAAGTGCTTATTCCACTGAGCCATCTCCCTGGCCCACACTTGTTATTTTTAAATAAATAAATGTCACTAAGGCTTAGAACTTAAACATTTCTTAAGGGTTTTAAAGCAGGCATCATTCCAAATATAAAGATAAATTTCTTTTAATTGATTGATTGTGCTGGAGATTTAAACAGCGTTCTCACTGAGCTGCATCCCCCATACTTGCACTTTTTTGTCCTGGCAAGTCTTGAACCTTTCTTGAACCTGTAGCCCTCTTGCCTTGACCTCCCAGATTGGTGGGATTACAGATTTGTACCAACATTCTTAGCTCTTAGTATTCCTAATATTAAAAGAATTCTTAATTTTTATTGTGTCTTCTATAAAAAGAAGAACAATTTGATATGGGGATTTTGAAAGTAGAAATCAACTCAAATAGTAATCTTTTTTCCACTCTGCTCTTTTATTTCTGTTGATCATAACAGTTCCAGTTTTAGCATTCCAAACTGTCTGGATGTGATCAATGGCTGTCTAATCTGATTAGTTAATTCTTTGTATGCTTGGCTTCCACAGCTGTAAATCTGTTGTCAGAGTACACATCTGGAAAAGCATTTTAAGGTAAATTGAGTTAATACATGAATGTGTATAGAAAGTGCCTCTCAGGATCAGGGCATGATAAACAGTAGTTTTAAAAACTGAAAATAATTAAAGTTATCATATTTAAATATAAAATGAAATATTGAGAGGTATGCTTTAATACCATATTAGCCTTATAATCATTAATATCTGTCATTACATAGATTTAAAAGCTACTCCATATTCACTACCTTAGAGTTACTTCATAAGGACATTCACACCTTAGTTTCTTTATAAACTGTTAGTAGTTACAAATGAGGTATTTTATCTGACTTATGGGATACATAAATGAAGACATTTATATTGAGATAACTCAAAATCAAGAATAAATGGTTACCAACTTTATACTTAAAATGCAATTCTAATCTCAGATATGTATGTTTAATTTTGGATTTTTTTCCAAAGCATTTTACATGTACATCAGTATCAGTAAATCTTAAAGTAATATTTTAGAGCCTAGATTTCCATGGCAGAATTATTCTCTCTGTTTACTTAATCATGAAATAAAAATAGAAGGCACATAGTTGAATGTTTATGCAAAGATCTCGGAATACAGCGACATCTTATGTGTCTGTGCAGTTCATTTTGACTATATTCAGCACCTTTTATCAGAAGTAATACAATTTTGGGCACCAGTTTTAGAGTATGAGAAACTTCAGTTTGAAGAGCTAGTTCTGCTAGCTAGTAATTTTATTGTCGTGGACACATTTCTCAGTAATATGAATGTTATTATGTAGTGTTTTGAGTATGTAAGATGGGCACAGAGATAAGTGAGAATATTTATAGACTTGCATAAATTCAGCATCCATGTTACATCCTTATTTTTAATAAAAATTCTTATTTAGTTGTAGCATCTCTTTTTTTGTTGTTTTTTGTTTTTTTGTGGAACCAGGGATTGAACTCGGGCCCTTGAGCTTGCCAGGGAAGCACTTATTCTACTGAGCCATCTCCGCAGCTCCTGTAGCATCTCTTTTTAAAAATCTGTGCCAGGCGTGGTGGCGCATGCCTGCAATCCCAGCACTCAGGAGGCTGAGGCAGGAGGATTGTTGTGAGTTCGAGACCAGCCTGAGCTACAAAGTGAGCTTAAGGCCAGCCTGAACTGCATAGTGAGACCCTGTCTCAAAAAGACAAAAAAAAAAAAAATCTGTGCTTACTAGCATTAAATTGTGGTTAGCAAATAAAAGTTCATACCATCACTCTGTATCATTTTTCTCTCTCCACTTTCATTTCCCATCTCTTATTGGAGGAGTAATAAAAAGTATTTTATACAAGTTGTTGTCAATTAGGACAAATAATTCTAAGTATTAAATACAAATTTGGTAGCACTTGCCTAGTAGTTATGGTGACCATTGTTCAGTCACCGGGGAGATAGGTATATTGTGTCACCAAGCATTGATACATAAAAAAAATAGATATCAGAAAATAGTGTTCTTATTGTTCATTCTGTTTCTTTGCTCCCCTCTCTGACTCTTCCCATGAAAAGAATTCTGTATCAACACAGATTCACTAGGACTGGTGGTTTCCAGAGCCCTCATCATAGCCCTCTGATGCCTTCATTAAATTATCCTTGTGATAAGTGAAGTATGTACTTGGACTAGGCTGTGCCAAGAATGAAAATTTGTGGGATTAGCTTTCAGCTTTGAAAATTAACATGTTCCATGGTTTTAGTTTGCATACGGTTTTTCTTTTTTCTCTAGATAGTGTGCATTAGTTACACACGCATGGTACAAGCCAGGTGTATACCAAGGGCTTCGTGTACACTGACCCATGCACTCCTCATAACAGCCCTAAGAATGTTGGTCTCTGACAACACGTACTGACCTGTGAAGAACCTGTGTACTGACCTGATTTAGTTGTGCTTAACATGAAATGTGCCAGAGCTAAACTCTTCATCATTTTCAGATGTACTACTTTTCATATGCTTAAGGTGAAATAAATTCATGGTATTTCTTGGTTTGGTTTTTTGCTGTAGAGCATATGCTTAGTGAAAGAATATATTTCATAATTAACCTGCTGCTATCTGCTGTTCAGATTTAGGACTGACACACACCATTCAAATGTATTACCCACTGCTCAGACGTATACCACCTTTTTTTGTGTGTACAGTACTGTGCTTATTGTTTATGGTTCTTGCAGTATCTTTTGTGCAGTACACCTTGTTTAGTTATATATATATATATCTATCTATAGATAGATAGATAGATAGATAGATAGATAGATAGATAGATAGATAGATAGATAGATAGATATAGATATATCCCAGAACCAGGGATTGAACTCAGACCCTTGCACTTGCCAGGGAAGCACTTACTCCACTGAGCCATCTCCCCAGCCCTAGTACTATAATTTTTGCTTAATTATGTCATTGCTTGTCTCTTAAATGAAAATAATGATAAAGATTACCAAATGGTAAGATTCAGTAAGTGGAGCTAACAGTGGTGGCTCCAACTTTTGCACAGTCCTGTACCAGTTTTGGAGTTTATATTTTCTCCTGTAGTCAGAAGGAGCTCTCTCTAGCACTGCATTCAGTGTGATTAAAGGTGCTTACTGGTGTAGGCAAAAGCAGATGTAAATCTGCACTGAGACTGTGGTGGGAATGGTGAGAACAATAGGCTTAAGGAAGTGCAGAGATCAGAACTGAACAGTGGAACCTGGAAGCTAAAGAGTTGGGACTGTTGGCTTGGTTCTTAGATTTTAAATTTGAGTAACTTGATTGTTACACCTCAAGGGTAATACTGGCTTTCAGCAGGAGGAAGTTGTGTGGAAGAGAAATAAAGTTGACTGTTTTGATTTTGATTTTTTATGTAGTTCAGAGGAATGTCAAGTTGGTCAGGTGAATTTTGGAGGAAAGGTTAAGACTTGGGCAAACTTGATATGAAAAATGTCTATGTCCAAACCTCTTTGGATAGTACTTTGGAGGTGTTTTGAGGAGCTTTTTAGTTAGTCACTTTCCTCTTCTCTGAAGCAAAATATCTGACACTTGGAACTTAAAGGAGAGGTTTATTTTACCTGATATTTCTTAGATGTTTCAGTCCATATGCAGCTGGCTATGAGGCAGCAAGGCATGGTAGAAAGGCCTGGCAGAGGAAAAGGAGAAGAGATAGTCAAGGGAGAAAGGAGGGAGACCTTGAGTAACTTGATTGTTACACCTCAAGGGTAATACTGGCTTTCAGCAGGAGGAAGTTGTGTGGAAGAGAAATAAAGTTAGAGCCGGGCGTGGTGGCGCACACCTGTAATCCCAGCACTCGGGAGGCTGAGGCAGGAGGATTGTTGTGAGTTCGAGACCAGCCTGAGCTACAAAGTGAGCTTAAGGCCAGCCTGAACTGCATAGTGAGACCCTGTCTCAAAAAGACAAAAAAAAAAAAAAAAAGGAAGAGAAATAAAGTTGACTGTTTTGATTTTGATTTGACCCTCTTCCAGGCCACACCCTCAGGAACCACCTCTTCCAACCAGACCCCACCTCCTAACAGCAAATCAACTGTAAATTCCTGTAATTGAACCACCGTCCAGGTTGTGTTCCTTCATCCAGCAAACATTTAGACTTCCATTTTGGACTTTAGGGTGAGGCCAGCCAAAATACAATTTATAGTCTTTCCCTTTAAAAAGATACAGATCATTTTAAAAGAACCATTGAAGGGCGGTTCATACTTGAGTGGATGAGTTAGGAACACGAAACAGCATATCATGCATCTTTTTTTTCTACATACATGCCTCTTGTCATCATGTCTCCTAGCACACTGGGCTTAGCAGATACACTATAATTCCCTTAAAATTAAAAGAATTTAAATTTTACCTCTAGTGCATACATTGAAGAATTATAATTAGCACTGTCTTAAATATACCTAAGAAAATACATGTTGTATAATTGAATTAATATATTCATATTCATAGGCATTGAAAAGCTTGAAGAAAATACATAGGACATACAAATACATGGAAAACTAAGCTTACCAGTGATTCAAACCATCAAGCTAAAATATTAGTATCATTTTATAGCTATTAAAGAACTTTCTAAAAAATATATTTCTCTGAAGACATGTTTATTAATGAATAAAAATTATTCTAGTGATATATTTGGAAATGTCTGTTGGATTTTAAGTTTTTGAGTAACTTGGAATTGGGAAATGTAGAAATGCCTAAAGAGGAAAATTAAAATTGTCCAAATTCCTCCAACCAGAGTTTCCTACAGATACTATTTTAGCATATTTCCCTTGTTTCTTTTTTCTACATACACATAGATTGATGAACTGTTACTTCTAAGTAATAATTGTGTGAAATTTTTCTCCATTATTAAATACATGTAATACCAAGTAATTGCACATAATCAAAATACTTTTCCTATGTGCAGCTATTAACTGAAATATATCAAAATATACTCATATACTGAATGAGAAAGCAATTTACAAAATGGTATACTGTGATTTGAACTGCTGATTTATATAGTAGTTATTTTCATGCCCTTAAATCCTATCTTAAATCATTATGCTTTCCTCATATCTCACTTTGTGCTACTTCTCTGAGAAACCCTCGTTAATCTTGCATTCCCCCAGACTCCTTTTTCATTATACCCTGAAGATGTTTTATTTTCTGCCCTCTTAGCAACTATGTGGTGTGACCTAAAGAATACAGTTGTTCATCTTGTCTCCTAGCACACTAATGAAAACAGCCTTAACAATGAAGTCATTGAAAACTGCAAGGAAATAAAAATCCAGGTGACCAAATTAATTATAAATAGTTAAGAGGAAATAATACCTGTTGTAGATAATCTTTGATTCATTTGGTAAAGAACCAAAATAAGTACTGATCCCAAAATAGGTGTTCCTCTTAGTGACATAAAGGTCCCTAGTTTGATATTCTCTGTTACAGCTTTCAGAATTCCAGATAGCATTTTAACATGCAGTGCAAATATATACATATAAATGTGTATGCAACAATTATAAGTAGCACTGTATAATGGTACTGTCTTGGTATCACATCTCAAAAAAAAACCCCAAGAATTATGATCTCTCAGAAATCCCAAGTTCAGTACCATGTACTTTGTGGGAACTTAAAAATGCTTCTGAAAGAGCTGGGATCATAGCCAAGCAGCACAGTACCTAAGTGGCAAGTGCAAGGTCCTGAGTTTGATTACCAGTACCAAAAAAAACCTTCTCTAATTTGGAGCATTTCCCTGAGAAATGTGACAATAATACTTGGAAGCTAGGTTACTTGAGAGGATCTTAATCTATTAAGATAAATATATAATTTGATTTGGTTAAATACTTAGCTAATGAGATATTACTACTATAATTAATTGTAGGATTTTTTCTTCTCCCTTGGCAAGAGTCCTGAATTCTCTTTTTCCTTAAGAATTCTGGGTTTTCTTTTCATGTAGAGTGCCCTGTGTATAAATATTTTATCAAAAGAAAGATGCTAACCTGGGAAAACAAGTTTGTTGAATATTTTAGAAAACGGTAATGAAATAGAACTTGGCAAGGATTTGGCTTTGCTTATATAATAGATTGAAAGTAATTTCATAAAGCTGAATTTCCATGTACTTAAAAATACTACAGGGGCCAGGGAGATGGCTCAGTAGAATAAGCACTTCCCTGGGAAGCACAAAAGCCTGAGTTCAATCCCCAGTTCTGCCAAAAAAAAAATTTTTAATTAAAAAAAAAAAAAAAACTACGAAAAGGGTCCAGGGTGATGGCTCAGTAGAATGGGCCTGAGTTCAATCCCTGGTTCTACCAAAAAAAAAAGAGAGAGAGAAATACTACATAAGGATTAACACTATTAATGTCTGCCATTGTACTAAAATTTATTAGGCACAAGTTTAACCTATAAATAACAAAACTCAGGAAAAGAGCAGGAAAGGAATGTTTTAAAATGTATTCAAGTCTGCAGCAGGATGATCTTAAGGAGTTCAAGACCAGCCTGGCTATGAAATGAGCTCAGGGCCAGCCTAAGCTGCAGAATGAGACTGTCTCAAAAGACCCCCGCCCCAAAAAAAGTGTTGAAATTATGTGTTACAATCATGGTAACACTGGGGGTTTTGTTTCTCTTAATTGTTCTGATTTTTTTTTTTTCTTCCAAATAGTCATGTTTCTTCTGTAGCTAAAATCATTGTCCTGTGACTGATGATGTAGCTCAGTGGTAGAACATTTACCTAGCATTTATTTGAATTATTGTCCTTAATGGGAATCATGTTATATCTTAGTTTTTCTAATAAATTTCAAAACACATAAAACAGCTTGTCATGTTTACTGAATTAAACCCTTTAAAGTAATGATTCTTAATCTAGTATTTTTCCCAAATCCAGACTCCTGGTTTATAAAGAGATTTTCTTATATGCTGTCAGTTTTAGTATCTGTGTTTTCAGAAGTATCAAAAGATTCTCATCGTGAAGCAGATTCTCTATAAAACTGTTCTACAGTATTGTGACACAGTTCTTACATATTTCTGATATGTGTACATATAAATCTGAATTTATTTTTGTCTTATTTGATTACATAAACTGTTTCGACCAATGATGGGTTTTTCTTTTATTTTAGATTCTGAAGAGGCTCACTCTGTAAATCCTTCCAGTGTTGATGAAAATATTGACTCTGAAACAGAGAAAGAATCTCTTATCTGTGAAAGTAAACAAATTGTTCCCAGTAAAGCACCTCTGCCTTCAGCTCTTGATGAATACGAGTTCAAAGATGATGATGAAGAAGAAATAAACAAAATGATTGATGATAGGCACATTCTCAGAAAGGAACAACGGAAAGAGAATGAATCAGAAGCAGAAAAATGTAGTTTATTTGCAAAACAGGAAAAAGTCTTCTATTCTAAATCATTTAAAAGTAAAAAACAAAAACCATCTAGGGTTCTATATTCAAGTACTGAAAGCTCTGATGAAGAAGTTCTTCAGAGCAAAAAGATTTCTAGTGCATCTTCTGTGCCTGAAACATCAAATTCAGATACGCAAACCAAAAAGGAGTATGAATACAAGCAGAAAGGCAAAGTTAAAAGGAAGTTAAAAAACCAGAATAAAAATAAAGAGAACCAAGAATTGAAGCAGGAAAAAGAGGGCAAAGAAAATACCAGAGTAACAAATTTGACAGTTAATGCTGCACTAGACTGTTCAGAAAAGACCAGAGAGGAGGGGAATTTTAGGAAATCTTTTAGTCCAAAAGATGATTCCTCCTTACATTTATTTCATATTTCCACTGGTAAGTCTCCCAAACATTCTTGTGGATTAAGTGAAAAACAGTCAACACCATTAAAACAAGAGCATAGTAAAACGTGTCTATCACCTGGAAGTTCTGAAATGTCATTACAGCCTGATCTTGTTCGGTATGATAATGTGGAATCTGAATTCTTGCCAGAAAGCTCAAGTGTTAAATCTTATAAGCATAAGGAAAAAAATAAACATCAGAAAGACTTCCACTTGGAATTTGGTGAAAAATCAAATGCCAAAATAAAGGATGAAGAACATAATCCCACATTTGAAAATTCGGACTGCACACTGAAAAAAATGGATAAAGAAGGCAAAACATTTAAAAAGCATAAATTGAAACATAAAGAAAGGGAAAAAGAGAAGCACAGAAAAGAAATTGACAGTGAAAAGGAAAAATACAAAAATAAGGATAGTGCTAAAGAACTGCAAAGGAGTGTGGAATTTGATAGAGAATTTTGGAAGGAGAATTTTTTTAAAAGTGATGAATCTGAAGATCTACTTTTGAATGTGGAACATGAGTCCCTAACATTAGAAAAAAAGTCAAAACTCGATAAAAGCCTAAAAGATGAGAAATCAACTAAGGAAAAGCATGTTTCAAAAGAGAAGAATTTTAAAGATGAACGGGATAAGATTAAAAAGGAAAATGAGAAATCTTTTAGGGAAGAAAAGATGAAAGATACAAGAGAGGAAAGAGAGAATGTAACCGCTGATAAAGAAATAGAATTTAGTTCTTTGGGTATAAGTGCGAATGAGGAATCTATAGGACTTTATTCAGTAGAAAAGGAAATAGATATTGAAAAACAAGAGAAACATATAAAAGAAAGTAAGGAAAAATCTGAGAAACGATTTCAAACTAAAGACATTGAGAAGACTGAAAGAAAAATCTTTGAAAAAGAAAAGAAGATAAAACATGAGCATAAACCAGAAAAGGACAAGTTAGATTTTAGTGAGTGTGTTGACAGAATAAAAGAAAAAGATAAACTGTACTCACATCACCCAGAAAAGGGTCATAAAGAAGGTGAGAAGATAAAAAATAGTAGAAAAACTGAAGACAGGGAGAGGAATAGAGAGAAGATGGAGAGGAGACATGATAAAGAAAAACCTGAGAAAGAGCGGCACCCAGCAGAAAGCAAAGAAAAGCACATGACAGAGAAAAAAGGTAAACAATCAGATAATGCTGAACATACTAAATCAGAAAAAGGCAGAAATAAAGATAAGGAGTTGGATAAAAAAGAAAAAGCTAGAGATAAAGAAGGTATAACTAACTCCAGACACTTACAAGAAGAAAAGAAGTCAGGTATGATAGACAGTTACAGCAGAGCACAGCATGAAAAGACTCTCTCTCTTAAAGACAGGACAAAAGATGAGCCTTTGAAAACCCTAGATGGAAAAGAAAAAGATAAAAAAGATATAGACAGATACAAAGAACGTGACAAACATAAAGTCCAACTAAATAGTTTACTCAAACTAAAGTCTGAAAGCGAAAAGCCTAAACCTAAGTCATCACCAGGATCAAAAGATGCTCGACCTAAAGAAAAGAGGCTGGTGAATGACGATTTAATGCAGACAAGTTTTGAACGAATGCTGAGCCTCAAAGATCTAGAAATTGAACAGTGGCATAAAAAGCACAAGGAAAAAATAAAGCAAAAAGAAAAGGAAAGATTAAGAAACCGCAATTGTTTAGAACTTAAAGTAAAAGATAAAGAAAGAACAAAACATGGGCTAGCTGAAACCAAAAATAAGGAACTTACTAGGTCCAAGAGTTCAGAGTTGACTGATACTTACACCAAGGAAAAACAATCTAAAGACGCTGTGAGCAGTCGATCACAATCTGTTGACACTAAAAATGTACTGAGTTTAGGGAAGTCATCCTTTGTTTCAGACAGTAGCATGAATAGATCTCCTCGATCAGAAGGTGAAAAGCCAGGTCTTAGTTCTAGGTCTGTATCCATGATTTCTGTTGCTAGTTCAGAAGATTCCTGCCATACTACAATGACAACCCCAAGGCCTCTTGCTGAATACGATTCTGACTTCGTATTAGAAGGGTCAGAGTCCCAAATGTCCTTTTCACAGTCACCTTTTTTGCCAGTTGCCAAATCTCCAGCCCTTCATGAAAGGGAGTTGGATGTCTTGGCTGAACTGCCAGAGAGGGTTAAACCACCATATGCAAATAGACTTCCAGCATGTCACCTCAGGGCATCATCTGTAGAAGATGTTAAACTACTTATAAATGAGGGAAGGCCTACTGTAGAAGTTCGAAGATGTAGCATGCCATCTATCATATGTGAACATATCAAACAATTTCAAACAGCAGAAGAAAGCAGTCAGGGTAGCTTAGCTGTGCCTAGAGATAATTGTCCTTCACCCAAATCCGAGCTATCTTCAAATGTGCCTGAAAGAGAGCTTTCACATGTGTCTAACATACATTCCTGTTTCATAGCCTCTCCAACTAGATCTGCAAACAGCAAATACATTTCAGCTGATGTAAATGTAACCAAGAGTACTGGTCCACTGGGCACATCATTGGACAGTCCTGTGCATATAGAGCCATCCAGTCAGGTTGGTGTGATCCAAACTAAATGCTGGGAGATATCTGAGGATAAACTAGAGTCATTAAGCACCAGTGACTTCATTTGTCCAAATTCTAGTACATCTGATCAGGATTTCTCTATTCAGGGTTTTTGTAATCCAGAAAATAAAATACTGAAAGAACAGAATTCCGAGATTTTATCCCTGCACCAGACTGAACTGGCAGGCAACTCTGTTCCAGATCCAGTGTCCTTTTTGTCTTCACAGCAGCCTTGCTCTTTCCCAAGCCAGTCACTTTCAGATGCTGATGTTGTCTCTAAACACATGTCTTTGTCATATATTGCCACTCCAGAGCTGAATATTTTACAGCAGAAAGATGGAGTTCAAATGATCAGTT
This sequence comes from Ctenomys sociabilis, assembly GCA_004027165.1. Classification (NCBI taxonomy): domain Eukaryota; kingdom Metazoa; phylum Chordata; class Mammalia; order Rodentia; family Ctenomyidae; genus Ctenomys; species Ctenomys sociabilis. The sequence goes on along the minus strand of PVKA01016751.1, from coordinate 22,111 downwards.
CGGTTTCAGATACTGATAGTGAATTAACAAAAGATGTAGAAAATACTTTTGTCCTAGCAGATGTTCAGAAGACAGATACTTTTATCCCAGTATACTCTGAACACACTATTCACGAAGTATCACCAAACTTTGAGAAGGTTAGTATGCTGCCTGTGTTGCCACCAGAAAAGGACTTTAATGGAAGTGATGGCCTCTCCCATCTAAGTACACATTCATTTACCAAACTCACTTACAAGTCTTCCAGTAACCATGAAGTTGAGAATAACACATCTGGGATTCAGATTATTTCACATGAAAAGGAAAAACTAGAGGGTTTGTTTTCAACTCATTTAAATAAGTATGAGTCTGATCTGTGTGAAATGAATGCAGGCATGCCAAAGGGGAGTCTAACTGAACCTAATCCAAAACGTCCTGAATGTGAGAAATGTCTGCTTTCCGTGGAAGATGAAGAATCCCAGCAGAGCACCTTATCCAATCTAGAAAACCACTCACAGCACTCAGCACAACCAGAAATGCATAAATATAGTCAATTAGTTAAAGTAGAATTAGAAGAGAATGCTGAAGATGATAAAGCTGAAAACCAAATCCCTCAAAGAATGACTAGAAACAAAGCAAACACAATGGCAAATCAAAACAAACAGATTCTGGCTACCTGTGCATTGTTACCCGAGAAGGACAGTGACTCCTCTCCTAGAGGGAGAATAAGATTAACTGAAGAGGATGATCCGCAGATTCACCATCCACGCAAAAGGAAAGTATCCCGTGTGCCTCAGCCTGTGCAGGTCAACCCTTCCTTACTACAGGCAAAGGAGAAGACTCAGCAAACTCTGGCAGCCATTGTGGATTCTCTGAAGCTAGATGAAATTCAGCCATATAGTTCAGAGAGAGCAAATCCATATTTTGAATACTTGCACATAAGGAAAAAAATTGAAGAAAAGCGCAAGTTACTGTGCAGTGTTATTCCTCAAGCGCCTCAGTATTATGATGAATATGTAACATTTAATGGATCATATCTTCTGGATGGAAACCCCTTAAGCAAGATTTGTATTCCCACAGTAAGTAAATCTGTCACTTGCTGTATATCTGTCACACTATCTAGTAGAAATATAATGTAAACTACATTATATTGTACTTTAAATTTTTCAAGTAAACATTTAAAAAATAAAAATCAGGTAAAATTAATACTTTTTTTGTGTGTGCGATGGAACCAGGGATTGAATTCAGGCCCTTGCGCTTGCCAAGGAAGCACTTATTCCACTGAGCCATCTCCCCGGTCCCAGAATTAATACTTTATATAGCACAATATATCCAAAATACCATTTAAATGTGTTAATATAGAAAGATTATGAGATGTTTTACATTACAAAAAAAAAAAAACTAGGTCTGGTTTGCTTATAACATACCTCAATTCAGATAACCACAGTTAAGAAAATGTGCTGTAGATGCTTACTGGGTAGTATAGGACACTGTGTTTTCTTTCACTTAATCACTTTTCTCTTTGTTTTAAATGAGGTGTGTTCTGACTTATTTGAAGAAAATGCTTCTATGCATATTTTTGACCCCCTCCTTTCCACTCTTCTTGGGAAAGTTCCTCTATTAAAAAACTTGGTGACATTTTTTCAGTTTTCCCATCAATGGTCTTTTTATTCACTGACTCGGAATATATTTGAGTCCCCTCCATCTGGAGGAATACATTTGCCCTTGACTGCTCCAGCCTTCAGCCTCTCTTGCTCTCTCCTTTACTGTCGAGCTCTTGAAGGATCATCTGTGAAGGAGGGTTTTGTCTTGTTAACTTTTCATCCTGTTCTTTATGCTGACAGAAGTCACTGAGCTCATAATTATCAGATTTATTAGCCTCTGATCACTTGGCTTTCTTCTTTTGTTTTTTAATTTAATTTTATTTTATTGAGAGACAAATATCAATGAGGCAGTTTCAAAGCTGATTGATAGGACAGTTTCCATAATTAATACTTTTTACATTGTTATCTTCCTAGTAGTTATCCATAGTACAAAAAGCAGACAGGGTCTCCTGTCCAAACAGTATTAATACAAATCTTCTCATAGAGTTAAGTGAAAGTAGCTGCATATCTATCCTAACTATTCTGTGTATACAAATATAAAATGGTCCTTCCTTTGTATTCCCTTTTTTTGTTTAGTCCTGTCAGAGATGTGTATTCTATTGGCATTCACTTATTATAGGTGCTTGAATTCAGCAAAACACTCCAACACAGTCCAGCAGTCCACAATAGTAGTGGGTTATCCACAGAAGTTGTTATACTAATTTTTCTTAGTTAATTACAAAGGAAGATTTATGCTAATATAGTTCATTTATTTGTTTTGGTGGAACCAGGAGTTGAACTCAGGCCCTTGCACTTGCCAGGGAATTGCTTATTCCACTGAGCCAGCCTCACAGAAGTTGTTGACTAGATAGAGCCTTTTACACCTTAGTATATTAATATGGCTTTACTTTATATACCTTGTTTTTATACTTTTCTGCTGGATGGTTAAGACCAAGATAAAGCAAGACCTGTATAACAAGAAATGTAACTTCTGTATCTGATGAGGTCAGTCAAGTCCCCTCAGGCTTTATCCTGTAACCCTGTACTGCACTTTGTAGATCCTTTGTTAGTGTCAGCCATGTGGATGAGTCACGGCCATTGCTTGACCAAGTTGCTCTCTGAAAGCCTGAGAGAAAGTTTTCTCTCCGTGTGACTTTCCTTAGGCAGACTATAGGTCATCGGTTAGCTTTCTTCTTGATCTGTCAGATTTGGCATGGTGACCATTCTGTTAAGACCATCTCCCTGCTCTTTGAACATGGAGCTAACTCTTCTGGTGCTTCTATTTGCTCATTAGTCTTTTCTATCTCTTAGTCCTTTTGTCTACTCACCTTTTAAGCATAAGTTGCCATTCTTCCATCCATGCTGTGCTTTGTGTGCTCCCTACACATGGGAATTTTTGTTTCTGTGCTTTCAGTAATCTTCCAGCTGTCAGTCCCCCAGAACTTCTTACCTGGCTATGTCATCTCTGTTCACATCCAGCATCAAACTTTTTTGTCTTCTAGACATTATCCCCCCTGACAGCCTTGACCTGTCAGCGCCTGTGCAAGGTCCCCAAGCAGCAGGCTCTGAGGAGCTGTGCAAGAGGTTTCTTAGTGGACACTGCAGAAATAGTGTGTGAAGGAAGCAGAGTTAAAAAATGAGACTGAAATGAAGTTGACTCAGTAGAATCTATACGATCTTTGAGTGGGATGATCCTTCTTAGTGGTGAGACCATTGCCTCTAATTATGCCAGCACTTTTTCCTGAAAGGTGGTTCTTTGAGAGGGTCTGTCAGCCACCTGCACTGCCAGCAGTTGAGGGGTGAATGCCTTGTTCCTAAGCTCAACACATAACCATAAAGAATAAACTTCTAACTTTAGTCTTCAGAAACAAATTTGTATTCATCAGTGATGGCACCAGAGTAAGAACTGATGCATTCTAACCACTCTGCCTTTTAAAACTCATTAAAAATCTGTGACCTCTACCACTTCCCTGGTTTAGTGCCCTCACTGTCTCACTTTAGTGTGGCAACTTTTCTTCCTGTTGGTGTTTTCCTGCTAGAGTTTTCTCTCTCTCTCTCTCTTTTTTTTTTTTTTTTGCAGAACCAGGGATTGAACTCAGGCCCTTGCGCTTGCCAGGCATAGAGCTTTCTCTTGTTAAATATTTTTTATTTAAAATACTACCAAGTTATTTCCTTATGTTACTACATGTAGGCTACGAGTCCCTGGCTTCCCAAATGCAAATCCGAAGCATAGTGTAACTACAGTCTAACCTCAGTCTGCCACTTGAGCCTCATTTTCTGTCTAGACTTGACCATTGTCTTCCACAGACTGGTTTCACAGTTATCCTAGTGCTCTGCCCATCTCTTATATAAGAGTCCCAAATGTATCATCAGCTGCATATACAACCATTGTTGTCTTAATCACTTTCATGTTGCTGGGGCAAAATACCTGACACCCACAGCTCAAAGGAGAGAGACAGCTCACAGTGAGTTCATGGTCATGGTACAAGGGTCTGGTGTGAGAAAGCTCTTCAACCCCTGACAGCCAGGAAGCAGAGGGAAAGGGGCAGAGCCTAATGGAGATACACCCAGACCACACCATCCAGCAGCACTTTTGGTCAGTAAAGCCTAATATTCTTCACTATATTTTTTAAAATCAGATTACACCACCACCTTCACTGTCGGATCCACTTAAAGAGCTGTTTCGGCAACAGGAAGTTGTAAGGATGAAACTGCGTTTGCAACACAGTATTGAAAGGGTAAGATATGCTTAAATGTACATTAATGTAAAAAGGTTGACAAGTTTTAATATTCGGCAGATTTTCATTAATGGGTTTTCTTATTTTGAGGCAATTTGAAACTAGCTTGATTTTGTTATATTGTACTTCTCCAGTTAAGGAGAAAAGGTCTATCCCTATTTTAGGATAACTGTTCCCATTCTACAGTTCATACTGAGTATATTGCTTCCAACAATTTCTTGTTACCAGTTGAGTTTGTAGAACTGTAGCAGTAGATTCCTAGGAGGGCATTAGAATTCCAGGCTTTGGAATTGGTGCTTGGTGAGCCAGCCACTGTAGGACTGAGGTACCAATGCTATGCTCATCTGTGCTTTTAGATCTACTGGTACCTGGTTTTCACTGGGTAATCCTAGCATCCAGTAGCCAGAAAGCTTTCAAGCAAACCCTTATATTTCACTTGGATTTCCATACAACGGCGGATAAGACCTTAATTATCCAGGAGGGTGAAAGAACCCTAAAAGTACACCACTCCTTCACAGAAGTTCACACGTACTCCTCAGTAACTCATACTTGACCAGTTCCCCAGTCCAAACTCTTTTTGTACTATGCATCTCTATATAATAGTTGGGAAAGTGTAAATCTCTTCTGCAAATTCCATCATGTTACAAAAAGGGAAGACAAGTAAAAGAAAAAAAGCACTGATACAGAACTTATAACACTGCACAACCCTTTGTCAGTGACCCATTCTGTGGCAGTCACAGGTCATGTGGCATGTTAGAAACTGGCTCGGCCATTAGGTATGTAACCACCAGATAACATTCATTTATTCATACTATTTATTTGTTTATTTACACTCCTATTGCAGTTACAGAAAGCCAGAACACCTTATAATTAAGAATTCTCATTTGAAGTTATGTGTTGAGTTACATACCTATAATCCCAGCACTCAGCGGCCGAGGCAAGAGGATCACAAGTTGGAGGCCAGCCTGGACTACATAACAAGATCCTGCCTCAAGAAAATAAAATTTAATTTTAAAATGCTGATTTGAAATATGTAATTTGCAAAAATTTAACAGATAACAAAAATGGCACTATCTTCTACATACCGTCCAACAGTGTCAAATTGCAGAATACTAGGAAGTATCTTAAATCTGTGACATGAGTGAGCAAAGACCTCTACTGTATAGTGACTTAGTAACTACTCCCTACAGAACTGCTTGATACTTGACCAGCTTTTTGGCACAACACAGACCTGCAGTTGTATGTCACAGCAGCAGACTAAAAAGTCCAGAAAGTGCTTTCCAAGGACCTGGTGGGTGTCTGAAACCTAGGACTGTATCAGAACCAAGCCATGCTATTTTTCACCAATATCCTCAGAGAGACTACATGTACTAATTGTAATACAAACTGAAAGTATCTGTAACTTCTATGGATGATGAAGTTACAGACATCTCTAATTCAGCTGTGGTTTTTGGATTACTTTTTTTTTTTTTTTTTTTTTTTGTCTTTTTGAGACAGGGTCTCACTATGCAGTTCAGGCTGGCCTTAAGCTCACTTTGTAGCTCAGGCTGGTCTCGAACTCACAACAATCCTCCTGCCTCCGCCTCCCGAGTGCTGGGATTACAGGCATGCGCCACCATGCCCTGCTCTGGATTACTTTCATAATTGAAAGAAATGGCTAGGTGGTATTTGTCTGAAGATAGGCTTCAGGCTTTTTGAAGTGTGAAGACTCACTTGAGGATCCTAAGTGAAAAACTATTCTTCTAGGGTCATTTTTCCTGTAGTAGGTGTGGCATCAGAACCCTGTATTAACACATTCACAGGGGAGCCACACCTTTGTATGTCTCCCTGCAGGGCGCCTCTTCGATGAACACAGTTTGACCACTGGTGGTTTAGACCACCTGATGGGACAGTAACAAATGTACCAGTGGTGATTCATGCCAGAGACCGTGTTAAAAAAAAAAAAAAAAAGGAAGGGCCAGGGATGGCAAGATCATTCAGCAGACTAAAGCGCCTGCTTAGGCAAGCACAGGGACCACAGTTCAATCCCCAGCACAGTATACTGTACCAGCCCTGCACCTAGAGTGAGCTGAGCTGGCCACAGATTCTGGGCATAGTGGCACACACCTGTAATCCCAATGCTGGAGAGACTGAAAACAGGAGGATCACTATGAGTCCAAGCTGCATAGTGAGACCTGTAACAGCCAAATACATTAAAAAAAAAAAAAAAAAAAAAATTGAAGGGCATTGCAGTCAGATCTCCTGTCACATTTTCTCCATGCTGAACCCAGATCACTTGCCAACATTCCTAGGATCTCAAGAGGCTCAGGAGCAGCACTGAGCTTTGAGGCTGTCAGTCAGGCAGCACATCTTTGTTGGTTATTTTAGGAAAAGAAAACATTTTTTAAAATACTGACTAAAAATATTTTTCACATGTTTGTGTGCTTTTGAAGGATTTTGATTATTCCTTAGTTTCTATAGGAAAAGTTGTTTGATGCAGTATTCCTTCAAGTTGTACAAATGTACTTACGTCATAAACATTAGACTTACCTCTTGTGTATCATTTATCACATAAAAAGAAATTAGTTAGAACCATATATTATTTCCTGAAGTAATAGTTACAGCACAGTGGTGCATGTTTGGCATCAAGGTGGTCTGTGTTCTCTGGCAAAGGAAGACAGAAGCGGAGACAAGCAACATGACAATGAGTGTCCTGTACCTGGTGGATTCCGGAGCCCCTGCCTCTGTGCTGAGACATCTTGGTAGTCTCAGGCCCCAGGGTTATCCCTGTTTGTTTTGTTTTCCTGGGGTACTGGGATAGAACCCAGAACCCCACACACCCTAGGTGAGTGCTCTGAGGTTGACCTGTGTCCCCAGCCCCTACTGATATTTAATTATTGTCAACTGGCAGAATGCATAGACAGGAACAGGATGGGTTGATCTGTGCAGCTCTGCCTTTGGAATTCCCCTTCTGCTACATGTAGACGATCTCTCATTTAAGTGGGCTTATTGTGATGACAATAGTTTATAAGGAATTCATACAAGCACAGGGCCTATTTATTTCTATGGTAATGTTCATTATACAGAGCAAACTGTCATCACAGTTTGCACAGAGGGATACCACTTCTTATATGTTAGAATTAAAAAGACCTATAATAGGTGTAAGAAACACTGGTACCCTTATATATTACTAGCAAGAATGTGAAATGATAAAGGCTGCTGTAGAAAACTTTCTCCAAGTTAGACCTCATACCCAGCAGTTCCACTTCTGGTTCCATTTCACCCAGGAGAAGTGTAAACAGACATCTAAACACAAACTTGAACATAGATGTTCCCAACAGCATGTCTTAATAATTGCCCAGAAAGGTAATGACTGGAGAGGAGGTAAATCATTACCTGTGCACTCTCAAATCCCCTTCTTGGGCATGAGAATTAGATTGATGGGCAGGTAAAGAAGAGAGAAGCATACAGGCCTATGACTTCAGATAGATTTCACGTGACTCGACCCTCACAAGTAACCAAAGGCTCACAAAGCTTTTCTGCTAGGTTGAGTAAAGAAAGTTAAGGGAAAGAGAAGGTTATTTTAATAGGTTCTGTTTGTCCAGAGTTCACTTAGCTTTGCCTTTCTGTGTCTGGTAACAGGAATATTCCCTCCCTGACTAGAGGACGTCCTTCATATAGCAATTCCATCTCCTGCTTTCAGGAAGGAGAGGTCAGAGTGCTCTTGTACCTCCTGTGTTTTGGCAACTTCAACTCAAGATAATCCTTATGCTGAAGAGGTGTATGTTGAGTTGGCATAATTTGCTGCTTTTCAAATTCACATGATCATTTGAATAGCTGAACAAAAATGTGTTATTATGCATAGAAGGGAATGAGTACCAATATTTGCCACAAGGGTCCACCTTGAAAATTTTATGCTAAAGATCAGCTAGCCAAAGAAGACCACATACTGTATGGCTTTATAATATTTGTATTAAGCATTCAAAACAGGTAAATCCATAAAGACAAAAGGTAGAGAGTACTGGTTGCAAAAAGATGGAAAAAGGGAAGAGCTAGTGGGTATGGGGTCTTCCTCTGGTGTGGTGAAAATATTCTGCAGTTAGGTAGTGATGGCTGAACTTCTTGATGAGTATGCTGAAAGCAACTGTACAGAACTTTAAAACAGTTTTGCAAATTTTGGAAAATATATTTACACTTTTAAAACAGTAGGAATGGGGCTAAGGAGATAGCTCAGTGGAATAAGTTCACACCTGGCAAGCACAAGATCCTGAGGTTTTCCTTTACCAAAAAAGGAAAACCAGTAGGACTGTTTAAATTTCTGAAGTTTACTGTGAAGAAAAACTCAGAATATTAGTTAGCATATCTTACATGATTTTTTATTTCAAAAATAAGTTATTGAAGAATTTATTTGTAATTCTTTTTCAACTAGGAAAAACTGATTGTGTCCAATGAACAGGAAGTTCTGCGAGTTCATTATCGAGCTGCGAGAACATTGGCAAATCAAACATTGCCATTCAGTGCTTGTACTGTCTTACTAGATGCAGAAGTATACAATGTACCCTTGGACTCTCAGGTAAAGTGTTGCTGATGTATATAGTGTGTCCACAGAATGCACCTCAATCATTTTTAAAATCTCAATAAAAGAAAGTTGAACAGTCATTAAAGCTTGGAGGAAGCAGGATGTGGTAGTACATGCCTAGAGTCCCAGCTACTCAGGAAGCTGAGGCAGGAGGACCAGAAGTTTAAAACCAAACTGAGCACGTTTGTCTCAAAGTAAATAAAAAGGGATGGGATGTAGCTCGGGTAGGGCACTTGGCTAGCATGCATGAGGGCATAAGTTCCCCTCAGCACCACAGAAAGAAAAAGGTACAAGAAGTACAACTTTCAAAAGAAATCGTCTCCCATTTTCTAGTTTATATCATAAAAGCAGATAATCACAAAAATGCATGTGTACTAGCCAGTCATTTACTTCTTAAGTGGATGCTGATGCTTTTTGTTAAGACCTTCAGGCAGCTAGAAGGCTTTGCATATGAGACAGAAGCTAGACAGAAATTTATTAGTCAAAAGAGAAAAAGCTTAATGGATGAAGTTTTTTTTTAGGTATAGGCAGTGAAAGATTGTCACCTAATAGACTAGAAAGTATTGTTATAAAACAGACTCCTAGGGCCAGGAAGCTAGCTCAGCAATATAAGCACCTGCCTGGCAAGCACAAGGTCCAAAAAAGAAAAAAGACTCCTGGCACAAACGACAGACAAGAAAGATAATTAGCCTTCTGTTGGCTTTTTCTCATGTGTGAGAAGAGAAGATTGAACTAGGTCAGATTTCAACTTAAAGATTCTCTTTCATTCCATATTTAGAGTTATCTAAAGGGCCATTAAATAATAGTATCTTAATAAAAAGGTATTAGAGAAGCTGTAAGGGACTTCCTAGAATTTCCATATTTAAAGATTTTAAAGGGAAGAATGGGTGGCTTGTACTGAAATTGACAATTGAACTGTTGCAGACTAAACTAGGGGGTTTTTAGTCAAGCTACAGGGAGAACTAGTCAAGCTGAGTATGATGGTACATGCCTGTAGTATAGCACTGAGGAGGCTGAAGCAGGAGAGTGGCTATAAATTCAAGGCCACTCTTGACTACATACTGGGTTCAAGGCTAGCTGAACTACACAGACCATGTCTCAAAACAAAAAACTGGTTCAAAATGGATGAATAAATACACCTGTTTCTTTCTCTTTCTAAACTAAGTAGAATGAGAAATACATACAAAGATAATAACAGATCCATAGTAGAGCTAGGAATAGAGGTGGGATACTTACTATTGGACCAGAACATGAAGTAATTTCTGATAAGGTATGAGACAGAGGAAAACATCCTGGTAGGGCTGAGAGTAGCTCCATGGTGGAACACTTGCCTAGCATCTTGATGTCCTGAGTTCAACCCGGCACCAAAATGAATATAAATAAGTAGTTCCTTTAAAAGAAAAAACACATTGGCGGAGCCGGGGAGATAGCAGTTTAAGTGCCTGCCTGGCAAGCACAAGGACCTAGGTTTGATTCCCAGTACTGCATGCCGTGCTGGCCCTGCCCTGGCCATCTGAGCTGGCCATCGAAACTGGGCGTGGTGGTGCACACCTGTAATCCCAGCACTGGGGAGGCTGAGATAGGAGGATCACTATGAGTCCAATTTATGTAGACCCTGAACACCCTGTAGACCCTGCCCTAAATACAGGGAAAAAAGAGAGAGAGAGAAAAGTTTAAATTTATGAGTTTTTCCAATAAACTCAGAACGATCCCAAAATTAGAGAAAAAACAAGCTTGAACTACAATCAGCCTAAGAATCAAAGGATTGATAAACTTAACTCATCCTCTTGAGGAAAATATCTTCCATATTAATGTAAAGAATTACTGCTGAAGGGCCAGCAGACTAAGTGCCTGCTTAGGCAAGCACAGGGACCCAAATTCAATCCCTACATGCCGTGCTGGCCCCACCTATGGGCACACTGAGCCTGCCACAGAGTCCAGGTATGGTGGCCCACACTTGTAATCTTAGCACTGGGGAGGCTGAAAGCAAGAGGATCACTATGAGTCTGAGCTGCGTAGTGAGACTCTGTACCAAATACATGAGTTTTTTAAAAAGAAAAGAATTACTGCTTTAGATTACATTTAGTTTTCTGGGGTTTCTATCCAAGACATGTTTTTACTGTCTCTTCTAAAAGTGAACAGTGTAAGAGATTTTGGTGGCCTGTCCCAACTTTTCTTTAGCTTTGGTTTTTGTTTTTTTTTTTCTTTTTTGCGGAACCGGGGTTGAACTCAGCCCCATGTGCTTGCCAGGGAAGCACTTACTCTGCTGAGCCATCTCCCCAGGCCCCAACTTTTCTTAGCAATCTAGACCACCTGGTTTCACAATGAAGTTAAGGTTGATATAATAGCAAAATGTGGGATCTGTCCTCTTAACAAGGAAAGTCACCCTAAAAACATATCTGCATTTTCAGGGACCTAGTGAGTCAGGGCCACATTGCAGGTGTTGGCAGGAGGGCTGACGAACAGGCCAGTTCTGTGCCAGAGAGCAGCCTCCACAGAGTGAAAACAGTTTACCTATTGTAAAATTAGAGATAGAGATAGAGATTCTGCCAGAAAACTCAGCTTAAGGTACACAGAAGCTGCCACTGTTGCTAAGAATACAAGAAGTGGGATTGTAGGCCACTCGCTGGTCATGTGGTCATAGCAGGAGTGCTTGGTGTCAGAGGGAGCATTTCCTCTGGACAGCTGCAGTTCTCCCTGAGGGAGGGGCAATACTCTCCTCACTTGGAGGATAGAATGGAGAGCACCTAAGTAGCTCAGGGCTGTGCAGCAGGTGGGGATCTGAAGCATGCAGAGCACCATCTCCATTCCACACCAACAGTCTTCACAGCTAATTCTAGCACTTCCTCTAAAAGGTGAGTCCAGCTTGAAAGGTAGCTGTCCTCTGCCTTGACACTTTTTAAACTGCAAGTTAAATCTGAAATCAGTTGACTTTAGTAAGGATGTCACAGGCACATGTTTCATATGAGCTGCCTTTTTGAGAAACATCTTTGACTCACAGAGCAATAGAATACTGTTTAGTTAATAACTAACATCCAGAGAGTTCTAATAACTACTATATGTAGCGCACATGGAAACAAAAGCTTTATTTAATTTAGCTTCTTCAAAACATTTTTCCCTCATAACTGTATATGATAAAAGCAGCAGATTTTATCATACACAGTGTTGACATGCAGATTTTTAAAGTGGTTTATTGTATTGCGGTATCCAACTACATTTAACTTTCTTTTTCAGTCTGATGACAGTAAAACTTCAGTGAGAGATCGCTTTAATGCAAGACAGTTTATGTCTTGGTTGCAGGATGTAGATGACAAATTTGACAAATTAAAGGTATGTATATTTAGAAGTCAATTTAATTGAATTCTTCCCTCTTTCTATACAAAAACTGCTCATGTAGGGAAAAATAATCAGGAAGAGAAGTATTAGTCATAAATTTTCACACAGGAGCGCATTTGAAAAGCTGAAGGGAAATAAAGACTAAAAGTCCCTTTTAAGGACCTAAGGTAGTATAAAAGATAGAGAAATTTTCAGTGTTTATCTGCTGCTTAATATCCAGAATATCTATGTGGTTTTCACTGTATATTTTGCAGATCCATAAAGTGTTTGAGTTGGGTCCAGTGTGATGCATGCCTCTAATTCCAGTACTAAGGCAGGAGGATCACAAGTTTGAGGCCAGTCTGAGCAAACTGGCAAGCTTTGTCTCAAGATCAGAAATTAAAAGGCCTGGGGATGTAGCTTAGTGGATAGAGTGATCGCCCAACATGCACAATAGCCCTCGGCTCTATACCCAGTAACCACCTAGAGAAGAAAAATTCAAGACTTTAGGACTGGGGAGCTAGCTCAGTGGCATAAGTGTCTAACTGGCAAACTTAAGTTCCTGAGTTCAATCCTGAGTACCAAAATAAATAAATAATTTCTCCCTGGATTTTATGATCTTTTTGATTATTTGAAATCTCATAATTTGAAAGAATATTTTCAAACAAGAGTTTGTAGGACAAAGTTACAAACCCAGAAATAGTTGCCATATTGAAATGAGCAAGGTACAGCAGAAATGGACTCCTTCTGTATCCATCTTAGTCCCTGATGAAACTGTAGGTGGGATTGTTTTTAAACAAAGCAAGTTTAGCAGAATAATGGATTAACACTTTCTTCTTCTAAATAGACCTGTCTTTTAATGAGGCAACAACATGAAGCTGCGGCTTTAAATGCTGTCCAGAGATTAGAGTGGCAGCTCAAACTCCAGGAACTTGATCCTGCCACCTATAAATCTATCAGCATTTACGAAATCCAGGAGTTCTATGTTCCTCTTGTTGACGTTAATGACGACTTTGAGTTGACTCCCATATAGCAGCCACTACTTGGGATGGTGTTGCCCAGCTGATTGCTCACACACTCCAAACTGTGGAAGGCTGTTAGACACCAATTGAATGATGCCTTTACAGCTGGTCAGGTTGGAGTAAAGTTGGCTGTGTAGTGAACATTGGAATTTTATAAGAAATAGAAATATGTTGGATTTTGGATCCAAACAGTTTCTAACAGAAAACTATTATTTATATTGGTGAAAGGTAGCTATTGCATTCGAGCACGTTGTAGACGGAGTAGATATTTGAAGAGGAGATCACCTGCTAACAGCGCTGGGAGTTGTTAGCACGCTTAAGTAACAAGATAACCACTAGTATTTGAATTTCTTTCAGGTTTTATTAAAAAAAATGTATCAATGAAATAAAAGGTTCAATTCCTACCAAATAGTTTCTAACATGGAAGAAAAGCTTGGCACAAAATTTCTTCAGTTTATCATATCTGTAAATTAAGTGTACAGTTTACTTTTTGGAAGTTTTAATATTGTCTTCCTTTTTAATAACTTATTTTATACATATTGTGCAAATGTACATCCTGTAATTAATGGTCAAAATGTACACAAAGGGATTGATAGTCAAAACTTGTACAAAAAAGGTGTAAAACTGTTTTGTCTAATGTTTTATTGGACCAAAGTTGTAGTTCGTATGGCGTGTAATAGCCGTGTGTTCAGGTAGCAATACTTCTCTAAGGCATGCGTGAGTTTGCGTTAGCGCGTTTCCATCGCCATCCCTGTAAAAGCCTGTAACTGAGTTGTACTGCATGCAGCCTATGATCTAACTCTGTCCATAGTTGATGCCTGAAACAGCGTGAGGGGCTCCACACCAGTCTCCTGTGATAGATGCTGTGGCTTCCTGTGTAGCACCTCGCTTAGAATTAGTCATGCAGAGAAACAGCTCTGCTCTCAAAGTAGAGCCTGTTTTCCTTGGAACAAAAACAAAAAATGCCTTTGAATGAAAATTCTGAAATTGTAAATGTCTATTTTAATACTCATCTATGAATTTGTGAATATATGTAAATATGTTTAATAAATTTTATTGGTCATGTTAAATCATTGTAAAACTTTTTTTACATTGCTTAAATTTAATGTTTTAAGCTTAATAGCCTTTGCACTTTTAATATAAACCTGAGTACTTAAAAAAGATATTTGGTAGTCAGAATAAGATGTAGAAATATTCAATCAGTCTCTGAAATGTTTATAAAAATGATTAATATGTTGTATTTTTTCCTTGTATTAAGATACAAATCATATAATTTGCAAAATTTTATAATTCAGATTTGGTATTCTGTTTTATAATAAAATAATTAGCATTATACTTAGAAAAAGTCTTTTCTCCTATAATGTGATCTAGATTAAATATTCAAGAGTATTTCAGATCTGAAACCTAGGGTTGAACTTGCAAAACATTTTAAGAGGAAGACTAGTATAAAAATTCACAACAAGTCTATGATACAAAATTTACAGAACTTTCTACAGTACTTAATTATGAAATAATTGGGTATTTTCTATTCAGATAGGGCTAGGGAGATGGCTCAGTGGAATTGGGTGTTTTCTATTCAGATAAAGTTCAAATGTTTAAGGAATGCAGTGGTTTAAATTTAGCTTGCAAATTGGAAATCCCAGCTCATGGGACAGAATGCAGAAGTTTTTCAGTGCAAAGGTACATATTAAGCTTAGGGATTTTTGCATTTTTATGTCAATTTCTATTTTCATTCTTACTGTACTTGGCATGCGCAATAAAGCAGCACATGTGAAAACACACAGTGCAAGGACTTTCTTATAAAGATTGGATGTAGTTTTCTTTAGAAATTTAGGTAAGAGATTTGGCCTTTTTTATTGGACACATTGGGCCAGAAAGGCAGGGTAGATTCTGAAGCACTGGTTTTGTTGAAGTTAAGTTATTAAGGCTGGGAACATTAAAAGCTAATTTATAAAAGCAATACTTTTTACTATGAAAAACTTAATGCAAAGTTTGTTTATACTTTTGCTTAAAAGGAAATGTGAGGGGCCTGTGTGGCATATCATTAAAAATTAAAAGCCAGGTCATTGAGACTTGATGTAATAGGAAATCTGAGAGGTCAGTGTCCAGAGCATTTTGTTTGCAGTGGTTCAAGCAGCACCAGAGGCGTGTGGAGAAGCACGTAAGCATGCGGGGAAGCTGGTGCCCGGGACTCCACCACCCTGTGCTGTTCGCCACAGGCACCACTGGTTTCCCAGGCACTTCAGCAGCTATAGCTCCACATGCTTCTGCTTCCACAGACGTTCCTGTGCAGCCATGGGTGCCAGCACACCTGCCTCCAGGAGCTCTGCCCTCTCCTTGGAAATGGCACAATCAAGTAAGTAGTTCAGGGCTCTGACACTAAAGATACTATGCTCTGAAATGCTGGGGGAAGACCTGGTGGATGCCTAAGAGGTGTGGATTTTGAAAAAAAAATAAAAGATGGTCAGTTTAATCAGTGATTCTTTTTAAGCTATTCAAATATCATGAACAAGATACTAAATTGTACCTAAGGATTTGTATTACATTAAATCTTGTTCTAAATCATATCTGTTTAATAAATGACTAGTTGATATTTGTGCATGTTATTTAATAAAGAGTTATATTTTTATAGAAAAAAATTAAAGAGTGAAATGTGTGGTAAATGTTTTGGTTTTTTTTTTTTTTTGCACTCCCGTATAACTGTAAGCCAAATCCTGATGTTTACTTGGACAACTTGCAAAACTACAGAAACAGACTCAAGAAACAACTTCTGAAGAATGAGCCTTTCACATTGAAATTATTCAATAGTGCAAGGTCTCAAAAATAAATTAGTAGATAATGTTGCAAGTTTTATGACTATAAATCACAACCAAAATCCCATGAAACTCATTTTAATGGGGCTTAAGTATTGTAATTTTTCTAGACATTTTAATGCAAATACATAGTTGTTTTCCAGAAAGTATTTTTTATTCTATCTTTGATATCCTGGAACATAAATGCCAAATTTTTATAGGTAAGAAACTTTCATACTTGACATTTTCACCTTTAAAAATCATTTCAGGGGCCAGGGAGATAGTTCAGTATAATAAGTGCTTGCCTGGCAAGCACAAAGTCCTGAGTTCAATCCCCAGTACCACCAAAAAAAAATAATAATAATAATTTCAAACAATTGAGGAAATAGAGAATTAAAAAATGGTAATCTTTGGAAAGGCATGTGTGAAGGTTAGTGGCTAGAATGTGCTCACGCCTGCTGGTGGGTCTCTGTGTACTAAAATGGGGTTTGAAGAAGCCGCAGAAATAGTCACCTGGAATATTTCCAGTCACGAGAACCAGAATTCATAAAAGAAATGGAGGTGAATAAAGTGTAAAATGATTTACTTAATGTGAGTGGTGGCTAAACCAAAATATCTAGAATTAAAAGTATTAGCATAAAAATTAGCAAAACATACAATAGAAAGGTAAGGTTTTCCAGTGATTTAATGTTCTGCAATACCTCCAAGTAATACAACTTTTTTTTCCATCAGAAAATACGTGTGTGTGTGTGTGTGCGCGCGCACGCGCATGTACGTATTTTTTTAAGTGTTGGTACTTAAAAATTGAATAGAGGACCTTCATACTGAGCTACAGCCCCAGGCTTTTTATATTTTTTATTTTCAGGTAGTGTCTTGCTAAGTCACTAGATTGCCCAGGCTAGGCTTAACTTTCTGCCTCAGCCTCCAAGAATGCCAAAATTAGAGGTATGTACCACCATACCTGACTCATAGAGTTATATTTTTAACCTCAGTTACCCAGTGAATCAGTTACATTACTCAACCAATTTAAGAAATTTGTGAATATTGATGAGTCCTCATCTTTTAAAAATCTGGATGCCAGGCTGGGGAGATAGCTCAGTGTAAGTGGCATAAGTGCCTGCCTGGCAAGTGCAAGGTCCTGAGTTTGATCCCCTATACAAAAAAAAAAAAAAAAAAAATCTGGATCCTGTGTTCAACTGTATGTAGTAGATAAAAGTTTTTAGGTAGCTATCTTTTTCCCCATTTTTAAAATAGTTTGCTGTGAGTAGATACAAGACATTTATGTTCACAGGTTAGAGGGTACCTACTGGACCTTCAGCTTACCAGTGTGGGTACCTTTTTCAGTTCTAGTAATAATGCCCAGATCTTAGTCCACTTGGTTAAGTCTTTGGCCAATCACTCAGATTCCTGTCACCCAAATCACGATGCCCTTTTATTTCCATCACCCAGGAAAGCCCCCTTATACCTCAGTGAATTCTCTCAGAAGCAGCTGCAAGGCTGATTCCTGCTACCATGTCTTTAGCTGCAGCTTCAATGTGTAAATGGGGTCACGCAGCACATCCTATGTGCACCTGCCTTCTTAGCAAGGTTTTGGAATTCACCAAGTTGCATATATCAGCAATAATAATTCATTAGTGAGTAGTGGGAATTTGTATAAGTGTGTTTATTCCCTTTTTTTGGTAGTTGGATTGTTTACAGTTTTGGACTAATATAAATAAATCTCTGAACATTGAAACCTTGTGGAGATTTTTTAAAAATTTCTTATGGGGACATACTGCCACATACAGGCCTCAGGTTTCTGTTTATTAGAAATAAGCTCTCAAAAGTGATTGTACCATTTTATACTCCTACCAACAAGGTGCCAGACCTCCAGTTATTCTAAGCCCTTACCAATATAAATATATTATTGGACCAGAGTTAGCAACTCTGGGGAACAACTGCCTAGCACACCCAGCACAAGGGAAAACCTTTGTATCTACAGCTGTTCTGATGGCTCTGTATCTCAGGGTGCTTTGCAGCTTTAATTTGCATTACTCTTCGGATTGATGAGGTTGAACATAACTGTTGTAGCTTACTGAAACTATCTGTACATCATTTGCAAAGCCCTCAATTATCTTGCTCTTTTTTTTTCAGTGGGGCTTGTGTGTCCATTTTTTATTACTTTCCTCACTTTTTTTTTTTTTAATAAGATAGTATCACTAAGTACTTCAAGCAAACTTGAAAGCCTTCCTCTTGCCTCAATCTTCCTAGCGATTGGGTGCGCACCTCTGCATCCAGCTAAACTTCATAAACTTCGTACCTTACCAGGCCTTCCTCAGTTTCCTCATGGTGAAGCACTTCCACACTGACGGTGATTTTCTCAGTGTAGTGAGAGTCATAATGCCCCTCAAAGGCTGTTTTGTTTTTTCTTTCCTAGTTAAAAAGGATGCGACCAGGTACGCACAGCGCCATCCCTGGCGCTCCCGGCGAGCTCCATTCACTTTAGAGCCGCGCATGGCTGGCTGAGCGAGGAAGCTTAGCGCCCTTCCCGACCTGACCTTGCTCAGGCCTCGGTCCCGGGCTCTCCTGGCGGAGGAGCCTCTGACGCTGCCCGGCGGGCGGCTGGCCGCAGGTGGCCTTTGGGAGGAAGGCAGCTGTCGGGCGTGGGTCGCAGCGGCGTCCTGTGTCCACGCGGCCAGCGGGCACGCGTGCCGGCGGGACTGCCGCTTCCGCCGGGTCTCCCGTTTTCAGACTGCGCGTTGGGACTTGTGTTGGTCAGCGGAAGCTGCAGGTTCCGAAGCACTTACCAGAGAACCCGTTTCGAATTTCTTTAAAAAGTCCTTTCTGAAAGTGAGCGTTGTGACCGTCGCAGGCCTGTGCAGAAGCCCACTTGTGCAGGGCGCTGAGTTCCGTTGCGTGGACGAAAACCTGCCCTCGACGAGAATGGAGAAAGAGGAATCCGGACAGCTCGGGCAACTGCCGATTCCCGACTCTTGATGAGCCCTCCCGGGCCGTGGTTCTGCGCCTGCGCGCTGGGCGCCCGCCCGCCCCGCGCGTGCTCCGGGGCTGCCCTCCGCGCGTCGCCACGGCGCCTCCCCACTGCAGCCATTAGTCACGGCCTTCCGGGGACGGCGGTCCGCGCCCATAGTCTGAGAGGCGAGGCGGCGGCGTTCGTTCTGCAGCGCCTGGGTTGGAGCCGGGCGCGCCTTCGCGCTTCCTGCTGTCCCGCGCCTCCCGGCTCGCACGTCCCCGGGCGTCCCTCGCACAGGCCGCCGCCGTCCCGCGCAGTGCAGCCTCCAGAGAGCGCGGCCCGGGCCGCCGCTCGAGAGCGAGCTGAGCCCGCGGCGGTGGGCCCTCGCACGGCGGCCGCCAGCAGCGGCTGGCCGCCACGGCGGGACTCGGCTGCGGGCGCGCGCCCGGGTTACCCCGGCGACCGCGTGGGCAAGTCCAGCGCGCCAGGGGCAGCTGGCGATTTGACCGCTTCTCCTTCGGAAGAACTGCAAGCTGTTTATATTCACCCATCCGCCCGCACCTGAGCGTTCAGTATGCACAGCAGTCGTCATGTGAGCACACCGTTATTTAGCCAGGGTATCTTTGCCACTTGGTTGCCTTACAAAATTTTTATTATTGAAGAAAAGGTTCTGGTGAATACCTCGTGACTGAAATTCCTTTTCATTTTTTAGACTGGGAATGAGAACCACGTCCTCCTCCCAGCAGTAGTCCCATTCCCTTTGTTCCCTCATAAAGAAGCGCTTCATCTGGTTCTGAGCAGCCTCTTAGACACCAAAAGGTGCATGTTTTACAACCTCCTTGGCATAGGAAGACAGTCATCTCTCCAATCCAGCCCGTGTAACAGTCGGAGAGGGAGCACATGGGGACAACCTCCTTAAGAACTCCAGCTGAGTGCTGGAGCTTTTGAGTCTAATTTCATTCAGAATGCCACAGCCATTAGCTGCTTCTCTGGAAAACTTGACAGTCTAGATTATTTACAGAACTGTCGTTGCCAGGAGGAGATCCACAGCCCCAAATTTTCCCAACTTCTCTGCCATGAAAAGTCAGTTAGAGGATCTCATTTAGAATCCTTCGTGTTCCATAGTAGAAAACTATTGTTTATAAATCAGTTTGATGCCCTGGCGTTAGAAAAGATGTAGTTTTAAAGACAGGATTCTAATGGTTCTTGTGGGGACTTCAGTGTTGTGTAGACTTTCTGCACAGTCTGTAGAGTCTTTTAATCTACAGTCTTTATTCCCTGGAGGTGGGGATAAGTTCAGTTCCCCTCATTTAGACAGCCCTTGTGAGTAAAATGAATAATTGTAGCAATTCTCTTCTGTGAATGCACTACAAGATGCCACAACTATTTCACCCTATTTAACAACTTCTGGGAGACATACTGCAGTTTTAGTGGAAGTATGTTCATGTTCTTCACCCAGAACTCAGCATGGGAATTCACTCCTTTCCTCGATACCTCCTGTAATTCAACACAGCTGCCTTTGGGTTAGAAGACTCATCTTTTACTGAAATTAATGCCCACAAACTCCCATGGTCTAGCTTGTATTCTCACCAACCAGAAAGGAAGATTCCTAATATACGAGATACTGAATTGACTCCTCAGAAGGCCACTGCATTAGCAGTATGACTAAGAACTGAACCTACAATGGCTTCTCTGTAAGTAGAAGTATCAGAAAGCTTCAAAGAAATCAAACTGGTTCCATTTACCTTAATTGCATAACAGAAACAAACCCACCATTGTTAAAAAAAAAAAAAAAAAAGCTAGCAACTGAAAAGGGAAAATTCATGAAGGCTGATATCCAATCAAAAATGGTCAGGCAGGCAAAGAAGCAGAGAATTGTGACCCATGGCCAGGAAAAAAAAAAGTAACAACAAATAGAAGTAAAAGATAAAAAGGAACTGGCAAACAAATGTTTGTACAACTTTGACAGGCAGTGATCCCTCCTGACTCCAGCAAGCAGGCCCGCCCTACCCAGGGCACCCACAAACCAGGGCATGACTCCATGCCAGCTCTGCATTTGGCTTTTCCTTAGCAGGGGGCAGCAGAGGCTGACCAAGCGGCCTGACCCTCGATGAAGATAACATCAGGGCAAAGGTAAGCCTAGAATCCAGTAGACGAGGTTAAAAGTACAGACCTGGCCAGTCCCTTTAGGGGCTCTGGGGCTCCATACACAGTGACTAAACAAATGAGAGACAAGCAGGAGACCACCACAGACAGAGAGTGGGTTGGGCGTAGGCCCTCCTCTGAAGTGTGAACTTGGGTGGGCAAGAACACCAGTCCTGCTGTCCACAGCAAGCAGCCTGGCCCTGCCAGTGTTAGCCCTACTCTGACAGTCTGCTTGACCTGTAGTCTATGTGCAGCAGAGCCCAGCGCTCTGATTGCTCTCCCACATACCAGCACAAGCAAGGACATGGCCCGGGTGGTGATGCAGTCTGGGTGGATAGATAGTGGGGCCTCTGCTGTGAGCAGGGTCCTCAGAACTCCATAGGCACTGAAGTTAGGCAGAGAAAATGACCGGCTGATCATAAGGCTGTAGATGCTGGATAGCAGCCACCATTCAAAATCAGAAGTTTATTTTCTTTGACCTGATTTTTTTGTTTTTCTCTTTCCTTCATTGGGATATTGGGGGATTTGAGAGCTTTTACCCCCACTTTTTTTTCACAGTTTTCTCCTTTAGTTTCTTTTCTCTCCTTTTTTCTTTTCCTCTTTCAACTTTATTCCCTTCCTTTTCTCTTGCTTCCTGCACTTTGCTCTCTCTTTTTTAAAATTATTTTTATTCTTTGTTCATCCATCAACTTTTCTCTTACACTGACTTCCTTTTAATTCTTAGTAGGACTGACTCTGTCTCACTTTTCTGCCTTCCTTCTCATATCCTATTTTTGATTTTTCAAATTTTACTCTATCCTCTATTTCCTTATGCTTCATCAGAACTAGGAGACAGTTGTCAGTGTGACCAATTAATGTGAGAGATAAATAGCAAGAGATTATAAATGAATTCATCAGCTCCTATTTAATGTGAGGAGGATGAAAATTAATTGGATTTTTTTTTTTTTTTTTTTTTTTTTTTTTTTTTTTTTTTTTTTTTTTTTTTTTTTTTTTTTTTTTTTTTTTTTTTTTTTTTTTTTTTTTTTTTTTTTT
>PVKA01016750.1:0-47249 GCA_004027165.1 Ctenomys sociabilis | reverse complement strand
AAAAAAAAAAAAAAAAAAAAAAAAAAAAAAAAAAAAAAAAAAAAAAAAAAAAAAAAAAAAAAAAAAAAAAAAAAAAGAAGAAGACAGAATTCTGAAAGGCTGAGAAGCAAGTGGATCTCAAATTCAAACCCAGCCTAAGCCACTGTTATGTCTTGTTACGGTTTGATTACTAGATTAGTCCACTGGCTTGGCATAATTCTGGGTGTGGATAAAGGAAATGCCCAACCCAGATGTGAGTGCTACCTACCCTAGGGACATGTAGTTTAGATATAAGGGACAGAAGGAGAGCTCTTGTCCTCATTTGCTGTGCGCTCTGCTGCTTTCCTGCCTTCTGCCCACCATGGACGGTTGCTTCCCTGCCATGCCCGTCTGCAGTGTCACCCTGTCTTGGGGCCAGCCAACTATGAGCTAAACCTCTACCAACTGTGAGCCAAAATAAACTGTTCCTCTTTTAACTTTGGGTGCTCGGTATTTTGTCTCAGCAATGAGAAAAGTAACAAAGACAGTCGTTTAAGTGAAGTAGTGAGAGTCTGTCTCAAAAAAAAAAAAAAAAATTAAAAAGGGTTGGAAATGTAGCTCAGCATGAAGGTCCTATGTCCAGTGTCCAATCTCCAGTAACACACACATACACATGCACGCACGCACGCACGCACACACACACAGAGGACAGAGATTCAGAAAAGGTGATGGCATGAGGCCGCCTCAGGCCAAGGGAGCTCCAGAGTCTGCAGGTGACCAGAAGCCAGACAGACTGGGACCAGGCTCCCCCTCAGGACCTTGGACTCCCAAACTGCAGCAAAGTCAGGTCCCACTGTTGTTGAACCCATCCAGTTTTTGCTAATCTGTTTCAGCAGTCCCAGGAAACAAATTCAGGCACTGGGATGTTCTGAAAAGGCTCATCTCCCCGCAGTGAGCCTGGGAAGAGCGGGGAGGTACCAGGTTACTCCATATGTAAGCCCCCAACCTTCCATGGCGTGGGGGCTACAACACAGCCTTCCGAGCTCCATTGTTCCAGAAGGGTCAGAGCGGTGGCTCATAGTGAACCAAATTTCTAGTGTCAGGGTGCTGACTGGGGTCCCTGCTCCCCAGGGACAGAACACACATGGATCAGCTGGAATCCCTTTCACTGTCCTCTACTTCCCATGAACTGAGGCGACACCCCCCT
Source organism: Ctenomys sociabilis (assembly GCA_004027165.1). NCBI lineage: Eukaryota > Metazoa > Chordata > Mammalia > Rodentia > Ctenomyidae > Ctenomys > Ctenomys sociabilis. The sequence continues at coordinate 46,084 of PVKA01016750.1, read as the reverse complement.
CTAATGCCACCCAGCCCAAGCCTTACCCCCATCCACCTGAAACCTAGAAGCCCCAATTCCCCACACAGTGTGACCTGTGCTCAACGTGCATCTGCAGCTTCCTGGGCTGATGTCCCCACAAGCTTTGTGACACCTTCTGGGTCTCCACCCAACTGTATTAATTTTTTTATAGTACTGGGTTTTGGACCCAACCAGGGCCTTCACACTGGGCTAAATCCTCATCTGTTTTTTTTTTTTTTTTGTCTTTTTGAGACAGGGTCTCACTATGCAGTTCAGGCTGGCCTCGAGCTCACTTTGTAGCTCAGGCTGGTCTCGAACTCACAACAATCCTCTTGCCTCAGCCTCCCGAGTACTGGGATTACAGGCATGCACCACCATGCCCGGCCCTCCTCAGCTGTTTTTATATTAAATTAAATTTTATTTTGCTATGCAGTGCAGCCTGGCCTTGAACTCAGTTATTTAGCTCAGAATGGCCTTGAATGTACGATGATCCTCCTGGCTCAGCTTCCCAAGTGCTGGAATTACAGCATATGTGCGATGCGCCCAGCAATTTATTTCATTTTTTGAGATAGCATCTTCCCAAGTTGCCCAGGCTTGGTTTGAACTTGGGATTGTCTTGTCTTTGCCTCCCACAGTGCTGAGATGACAGGCATGCCCCATGCAACCTGGTTCATCCTCCCTTTTATCTGACCCTGTGAGGACTTCGTATAGAATCTGCATGTTCCCACACTCTGCAGCCTCAGGGTGCTAATCAAGGGCCAAAGGGTAAGGTGGGCCTGTCCTGCTTACTTCTGGGCATTGTCCCTGGGAAACTGGCATCTCAGTGATATTTCCAGCTACAGGAAGGTTTGGTGGCTGCTCAGCGTGGTCTACCCCCGCCCTAGTTGTCCCCCTGTGCTTACAGGGTCACCTTGTCACCCCTCAGGGCCCCTCCGCTCTCAAAGCCGTGCTCAGTAGAGCCTAGAGCAGCCACCAGTCAGAAGGTCCAAAGTGGATGTCATAGGTCCCTGACCTGAGAGGTGGCTGACTGTGCAGAAGGAAGTAAACCCTGACTGCCTACAGCCTTTACCACTCCCAAGGGCAAGGTTCACTTGGGTACTGGGGAACATGTCTGGGGTCTAAGGAACACAGGGATCCAGCCCTGGCTGTGGATGGAGAGATCTGGTGCCACACACAGGCCTGGGTGCAGACAGAGGTCAGTGAGGCTTCCCGGAGAGGAGACAGCAGAGGGGGTCACGGCAGCGGCAGGGTGCTGACTCAGCCACAGGAGCTGCTTCTCTAGGCCTGGCCTTCCTGACAAACTGACCTTCCGTCATCCACGGCTGCTGGCCGGTGCTAGGCAGGAAGCAAGTGTCAGGGTCCCACCCAGGGCCAGGGCTGCCCTCCACCTCCCACCTTGGCCTGGCTGCCTCTCTAGGGACCAAGGATGAGGCCAGCCCATACCGCCTCCTCCTTCCGGAGTTTCCAGCTGTACCGGGGAGGGAGCTGTCTTGGGGCTGCTGGCATGGGGTTGGGCGTCCCGTGCACATGGCCAGGCCACACGTGCAGACTGTCAGCATGCTGTGTCCCCCTCCCCCGGGCTCTCCAGAACATCAGCATGCACTCAGCCACTCAGCCGTGCACATAGGGGCTGCTGGTACCACAGGTGCAGTCGTGCACACTGAGTGCCCCCATCAGAGGTGATGGTTTCTGCCACTGAAACACCCGGTTTCCTGTGACTATGCCAGGATATCCCAGGCATAACTAGTAAGAGTTTGGTCATGCTCTTGTAGTGGGCCACCTCTGTCTCGGGCACTAGAAGGAGCCCGGGCTTCTGCGCAAGGTTCTCTCACAAACCCCATACTTGACTCTACAGAGAAGGAAACCTAAGGTCTCAAAGTTAGGGCCTGAAATTTTCAGTTTGTCCTGTGAGAAATTCATCGCCGTCCTCGGGGACTGAGGCCGAGGATAAGCCTTGTGCCTGGGCGTGAGCCTGGGGAGGATCTTGCCATGAAGGAGCAGCAGAGACTAAAGAAAGCCTTGAGAGTTAGGGATTGAGGGGACTTCAGGGTGCTGTGTGCCTGTGTGCAGGTTGTACGGGGACCAAGAGTCATCTGGGACATCCAGGCATGTCCTGCTGTAGGTGGTGCACTTCTCCCCAGTTAGTGGGGAGTAGCAAGTTGTCTGGAAGGGCAGTGGCAGTTGGTAAGGTAAGGGGGTCCTCTTCCCCCAAGACCTCAGCTCTCCAGTTCCTGCTTGTGCTCCCTCTGTGAGGCTTTAAGAACAGCCAAGCCCCCACCCCTACTCACCCTCTCCCCCGTGGGGAGGCAGGCGCATCCTTGGCTGGCTGGGAGGCTGTGGTTCCCAGGACATCACAATGGCCACACAGCGGGGGTCCCTGGGGATGGAATCTAATCGCTGGCTATTGAGGACCTGAAAGCCATGGCCCCTGCCCCTGCTGGCAGACAGGACACCCGATCCACTGTCAACCTGCCTCCAAAGGGGACACTGCCCCACAGGGCCCCCGCCCCAAGACACAGACAAGGAGGAAAAGGAGGGAAAGTGGGTCGCAGGGATCAAGTGACAGCAACAGCAGGCAGAATGTGACAGAAACAGGACAGCCCCACTGAAGGCTCTGAGGATGTTCTGCTATGGATAGCAGGGAGCCACTGGGTCATGGCCCCAAGAAGGCCCCAGAGAGCTCAAGGGGTCAGAGATGCTCCCCAGATCAGCCCCTGCCCCTCCCCCACCCTGTCAAGGAAAAATGTCATCGGCCCCTGCAGCTGGGGAGGGGCCAGACCTGGAGTGGGTCTCCACAGCCTTGCACAGCCTGCCCAGCAGGGCCTTACACGAGAAGTAGACAGAGTCTGGGGAGAGAGCCTAAAGCCCCCACCTTACCTTATTTGCATGAGCAGCACTGGAGCCTCATTCCCTGTAACAGAAGACTTTCCAGGACATAGGAGACACTGCCAAAGTGAGTGTCTCACAGGTGACCTGCTCTTGTCTTCTGCCTCAGTTTTCCCATCTGTCAAATGGGACTTTGAAGCTAAGCCCCTTTTCCCCGCTGGTATAACAATGGCTACATCCAGTAAACACCTAGCTCTGTTGTATTGACCACCATTACTGAACAATGGCTGGGGGCGGGGACCCAAGGGTAAAAGCCCCATGGAGAGAGGAAGGGGCCACCCTGGAAGACTTCTTGTAGGAGGTAGCAGCTGGACAGGAGGCTGACATGGACCTGAGCCTTCCTTGAGAAGATGAATGCAGGGCAGGAAGGTTTTAGAATGAAGGGTGCAGAAGCTCACCTGTTGGACTCAGGGCCAGCCATCATTATCTAGCCAGACCCACCTGTTCCAGTTCAGGACAAGTAACAGGAACCCCTTGATCACGGGGCTGGCATGGAACCATCACCCAGGGAATCCATGGCCCAGAGAAGCCCATGGGCTGCTCACATCAGCTTGGAGTGTAGGGTGACCTCAGCCCTGATTTGTGGACCTTGGGCACTCAGTCAGTGGTGGAGGAGCAGAGACCAGGGGCTGCAGGGCTCCTGCTAGGCCCAGTCTCACTGTCTGGCCAAATGGCCACCATGAATGACCCAGAGTTTCCTGGGAAGCCTGGTGAACCACCTGCTCCTTCCTCTGGTAGGGCAGGTGAGGAGGCCCACAGCCCCCACCTACTGAAGCACTGCCTGAGCACGTTCTTGGGTGGGCAGTGTCACACTCCACTGGGTCTGAGACCACTGGACTCTACCCTGTGTGACCCAGTCAGCTCACTTCCCTCTCAGGGCCTCAGCTTCCTCATCTGCAAAGAGCAGCCATGAGCCCCTGGCCCCTTCACTCCCTGCCCCCAAGACCCTGGCTCCAAGCCCCATGTAGCTGGTGAGCCATGGATACCTCTTCCTGGGGTGTGGCCTGGGGAGCTGCTGGAGTGCTGGCCTTGGAGGCTGGGTCTGTGGGGAGTGCCCCTCCTCTGCATACAGGAGCAGAGCCCGAGAGCATAACCTGGCAGGCGCCTCTGTCAATACCGCCTTCCTGTTTTGGAGACTGAGCTCGGCTGAGCAAACATCTTTCAGGGAGAGGCCCCTCCCAACTCCTGTGGCCTGGCCTCAGCCAAGACCACCTGGAGGCTGTGTGGAATGGGGGCAGGTGAGGGCAGCCCTGCCACCCTTGTCCCACTGAGCCCCGAGCCCCCTGCTACCCCACCTCATGTGCAAAGTGCAGCCCCCTCCCCACCCCCTCTGGCCACCACCGGAAGCCCCAGTGCGATCCTTCCCGCTGCTCTAGAAGCCACACTGCTACATTCTGTGCCCTCATGTGACCTCCTGCAGGAAGGAAGGACAAGCAGCTCCCTGGGCCATACCATCAAACACATGCGTGACTTCAGGCCAGGCAGGAGCCACCCTGAAAGCCCTGCCACTTCTAGAAACTTTACTTTGTTGTGAGGTCATGCATCCTCCTCACTCATGACAAGCAAAAATATCCCCAAACATGAGCTGCCAAATGGCCCCCACCCCACCCCCAAACCGGAATCGCTCTGCTTGGGATGTGCTGGCCCAGTCCCTGCAGGTCAAGAAGCCCGAGCTATCAGGAAAAGGGAAAGCCTCAGGTTGGTTTCAACCTGGTTTATACCCTTAGTCCTTATCCCTGCCTCACCAGCAAGTCTGCTCACTTCCCTAATGCCCTCCCAGCCAGCTGAACCTCTGAGCTGCCAGGCCCTGCCCTGGCTACACATCCTACTGGCAGGAAGGGAGGAGGGAGATAAAGGCAGAAGATAAAGGCCCCAATCTCAAGTCATCTTCCTCCTTTGCTGGCCCCAAGGACACAGGGCCAGAGAGCAAAGGAGAAAGAGAGAGAGAGAGAAAGAGATAGACAGACAGACAGACAGAATTTCAGGGTTGACTCAGCACTCATAGCTTCTTCTGTAATGCATCTCGCTCAGTTCACTTCCTTTTGCTCTGCGCCTTCTATAGTATCCTGAGCTTGGACTGGAGGCTTCTGCTTACCCCACGGGCTCACCTCCCATGGGGTCTTTCCTCATACCCCTGCACACAACTCCTCCAGATATTCCCTAGGCCCCTGCTTCTGCCTGCTGTCTAGGTCTAACTGTCTGCAGTGTCAAACTCCAGGGCAAATGTCACATCTTTCTCTAGAAGTCTTTCAGGAAGGCCCCTCCCCACCCAGGCGTGGTTCACAGTGCATTCACAGAGACCTTGAGCATGTCTCATCCACCAGCACTACCCACTCCGCCTGCACAGAGACATCTGGGTGCCTGATGAATGCTTCCCTGAAGACTGAGCTCTCTGGGGCCAGAGGCTGGTGAATTCCCTGTCTAAATCCTTCCATACTAAGCAGGGCTGGACATGGAGAAAACATTTAAGGTAAGTGAAATGGGTTGGGGGTTGAGAGCTGGGGTGGTGGACAGTCAGGCAAAGAATGGATGAATGCAGGAGGGTGGATGGAATCCTGAGCCCAGCAATGACTCTCAGACCCAGCGACTCTCCTCTTTGCAGATGTGACCGTCATTCCTAGGGAGCCCGGGTTACCACTCACCCAATTTACATCCACCCTGCCCTTAAGAGGACAGCGGAAGCAACACTAGCCCATCTTACAGAAGAAGAGCTTAAGGTCACCACAGTAAACAAGGACACCCTTGCAACCAAGACTCTGACCTCTGCTGCCTCTACTCAGCCTGGAGCCCCCTCCCACTGTCCCTGGGATCCTGTCCCATTGACATAGGCACAGGGTCATGACTGGAGTGGGGGCTTGTGCCTGGTGCCTACTTGTGGCTGCCACACAAGCTAGCCATTCTTGGAAAGACAAAGACCATTGGGGCTGAGTGGCTCTGGTGTTTGCAGGGTGGGTGTCTGGCCTTTGTAGGACCTCAGTAAGTGGGTCCTGGTAGTCAGGCTCTGAGACTGGGACCTGCAAATCAGATTAGCCCCAGCCAGCCCCACAGCCCAGCTGGCCCCAGGGCAGAGTCCTAAGAGGCTCAGCTGCTAGGCTTGAGCCCTGTGCCCTCCTAGTGTGGACAAATCCATACCATGGGGCTGAAACTCTTTGCTATCCCCTCTGGGCCCCTGAGGCTTAAGAGAGGCCCTTGAAGACCCATGTGAGGGGTATTGGTACTTTCCCAGCAGGGTGGCCACATAGTTCAGTCAAGAGCACTTGCCCATGTGGTATCCATCCATCCATCCATCCATCCATCCATCCATCCATCCATCCATCCAGTCATCCATCCATCCACCCACCTGTCTACCTGTTTCTCTACTTTTCTATTTATTCACCTATCCTGCTATCTATTCACCCATCCTTCCATTTGTCTGATTTTCCATCCATCTGTGCATCTGTCTACGCTCCCCCCCATCTATTCAGCCAGTGTTTACTGAGTGCTTCCTTTGTGCCAGGCCCTGACAGTGTAAGATGTGTTCTTGCTCCATGAGGGCAGATGGGTAAACAGGCAGTTGCAGCCTCAGGTAGCTGGTTCTGATCCAGGGTGGCATAGGGGTTAGAGGACTTCCTAGAAGAGGAAGCACTTGGCTGGCTTGCAGCATGCCCAGGCCAGGATGCCCTCCTGAGCCTTTCCCAGTCATTGAGGCCAAGTCAGACTCGCCCCAGCAAGCCTAGCCACTCTGTCCATGCCAGAACCCGAGGTCTAGACCCAAGGGTCAGGTTGCCAGTGAGAAGGTGGTTGATTTATGTCTGCAGAGTACCGTTCCAAGCCAGTTCAGTGGACAAGGCAGGAGGGCGCCAACCATGTCACCATTACATTTGAGTAGAATTCTGAGCCCACAGAGAGAGATGGGAATTGAAACAAGATCACACAATGTGGACAGTAGCAAGGGTGCAAGGCAGGCCAGTAGGCCATCTGGGACCAAGTGGGCCTTTAATCATACCAGGAGGTTGTCTATCCCAGCCTTCCAGTGCAACCAGGGGCACCATCCCTGCACCCCTGCCTGGAAGCCATGGTATACTTAGCTTCCCACCAGGTCCTGTCCCTCCCCTCTGCCACAGTGAGTGACCACCCACAAACTTTAGGCTGGGCTGCCTTGGCCAGGCTACTGTCCTTGAGGGGGATTGTAGGCACTTTGCACTCTTTCCTATCAAGCTCTCTCCTTTGCCCGAAGTCTGGCATTCCTAGCGTGTCCAATAACCAACGCACATTCCTGCCTGGCTGTGCAGTCAGGGACTCCCTCTTCCCTCTCTGGGCTGGGCTGTGGGCTGGGGGAGGCAAGTTTCTGATGGGGCGCCTCGGATGACTTCCTGCTCAGTTAATGGATCACTCATTATGTCTCCACAGACCTTCCCAGGATACTACCAGGGAAACATGGCAGCCCAAAGCCAAGTCCCAAGGGCTCCAAGGCCAGGAGACCCCAGGCCAAGCCTGTAGGGGAAGGAAACCTGAGCTCAGTGGGCACATAGCACTGCTCTTGAGCCCAGTGGGGACCTTGGGGTCTGAAGAAAGCCACAGATCCAGGGTGGCTGGCAGGAGCCCCAGTGAGGCTGACAGAGCGCTACACAGAGTGGTCAGATGCCCAGTAAGTGGGAAAGCAAATCCCTCGCCAGAAGGCTCTGGGCTGTTACTCTATGATCTATTTATTACCCCTGAGTACCTTGAAATTGAACAATAAGGGCTGAGAATGTAGCTCAGTGGTAGGGCACTTGCTCACCATGAGCATGGCCCTGGGTTCAATTTTCAGCACCAAGAAAAAAATAATTTTAAAAAAGTCATCCTCGCATTACAGGAGGGCAAACAGGATCAGAGGTCACAGTCCAAAGTTAGCTAAAAGGTGGTCACTCTGACATGGGATGGCAAGAAGCCTGGCTACACTCCTGGAATCTTGCCCAGGGCTGGGGCCTGGGACCATCCTCCCCCAGCCCCCTTCCAGGATTGCAGGGTCCCAAAGGGTTTCCCAGCCAACCTGACCTTCCCTCTTTAGCCCCCTCCCAGACCCCCATTTCCTGCCCTCGACTAAGCACTTCCCTGGAGAGTACTTTTTGGAGATAGCCTTGGGATCTGGGGGGAAGGGAGTGCCTCAGCCTGGAGCTGGGCCTGGGGAAGGGGCGGGGGGAGGCTGGCTGGCCACCCTCCTCGAGTTTTCAGACCTCAAAGAGTCACCACGAAATTCCATTCTCCTGACAGCAAAGAAATAGAATCATTCTTGCCAAGGCCTACAGCCCCCACATAAAAGCTGCAGGCTTTGTCCTACTGTTCCCAAAACAGTGGCCACAGCTGGGTCCTCCATGCCCCCATGCCTAGCTGCAGGGATCCCTATAGATGCTGCCACTCTGAGCCTCAGCTTGTACTCCGTACAATGGGCACACTGTTCCCAGGGCCTAGTATTTGAAAGCCACAGTGGCCAGAGAGCCAGGAACACGAGGGCCTGGGGTTGGAGGGCTTGAGTGAATCCCACCCTCTGATTTGAAAGACTGTCCGTTGGTTGTGGGTAGAATAGCTACTGCCTGTTCCCTCCTGACAGTTTGCAAAATGTTTAGTTCCCAGGAGCGCCTACTGACTCTCCTTGCCCTCGAGTTGAATTCCAAGTCCAGTGCACAGATTTTACAGCCAGGCATGCTTGAACTGGCTGGGAAACGAGGAAGTTTGTGAAAACAGCAAGAAACTGGGCTACAGATAGCTCAGCAGATTAAAACACCTGAGGACTCAGGGACGGGGTGCATCCCCAGTGCCTGTGAAGCCCCATCTCCCGGGGCACTGAGATGGCGATTGAGACTTGGGAGGCAGAAACCAGGAAGATCACTAGGAGTCCAATCTGTGTAGTGAGACCGTGTACTAAATACATTAAAAAGAAAGAAAGAAAAGAGAAGACAGGAAAGAAAAAAGAAGAAAAGAGGGCTGGAGTACCGGTTCAGGCCTTTGAATTTACCAGCCAGAGAAGCCATGGACTTGATCTTTCTGAGCACAGCATATGGGAAAGGGATGGACATAATCAAAGCTGCTTGGTGACTGCGTGAACAAAAAGGACAGGCACAGGGAAAGGGGAGATCCGGGTTCAAGATGCCAAGAGGTCCAGGAGAGAGATGACTGGATGCAGGAGGCTCCGACTCCAAATGGTCAGGAAGCAAACAAGTGGGGACTGGTGGTGCAGTTGAGGTGGTGGCAAAGACACTGCGGCTGGTGCTGGGCTGGCCCCTGGAAGGGCCCCACCCTTGGGCACCACCGTTATGGGAAGCTCGAGGGCTGGGGTCAGGCTGATGGAGAGGAGTTTATGGCAGGAGGTGAGGCCATGGGAGACCTATCACTCGGGCACGGCTAGCACCATCTGCTCATGGGCATTTGCCTGCGTGAGGTGGTGTCTGCTAATTACCTGGGACCATCCGGAACAGGCCTGGGAACCACCACCCCCACCCTACCCCAGCACAGAGGGGCTGGGGCCCCTAGAACAAATGGGCCAAGACCTCTCCGTGGAGTGGGGGTGGGACAGACGTCTATTGAGGAAGTCTTCCTAGAGCCCTGTTACGGCCCAGGGTAGGTCTGGACCTCTCAGGTCAGGATTCCAGGAGGTAGCGCTGTCCTGCCCCTTTGACATGCAGAGAAGGAACCTAGTCCAGCAAAGGGATGAGCTCCGTGGACATAAAGGGGCCAGCGGGCAGAATGGGTGGGGGCCTCAGACACGGGAGGCATGGTGAGCACACAGGGCTCCTTAGTACTAGCGCAGGACCTGGGCCTAGCAAAGCCGAGAGACACCCCCAGTTGCACTCCTAGAAGAAGATAAAGAAAGGGGCTCTGAGCCTGTGCCTGCTCCGGGGAACCCCAGGCCACTTCCAGCCCTAGCCCCTCACCAGCCTTCCAGGCATGCATTCCTGCCGCCTCCGCTCGTGCAGGGGGTCGGTCCGGGCCCGTGGGAAGGGCCGGGGTTGGGGCCGCGTGCCGGGAAGGCGGGGCAGAGCGGCGCACAGCTGGGTCACATCTGGCCGGAGCCCCAAGGGACCAAATGGGACAGACGGCGTCCTTTCATCCCGTGAGGAAAGGGACGGCCTTAGTTTCTCCTCGCTACTGGGTGCTTAAGGACTTCGGATTCCCCCATACCCCAGCTCAAGGAAGTAGCCAGGTAAAGGATGGAGTTTGGTACAGGTATTTTAACTGGAAGGAGGGGATGAGCCAGGGGCGGCTTCTATCTGTCCTGTTAGCTTGTCCGCAGAGGAGGAAGCTGGCTCGGGAGGGAAGTCAGGCCATTCCTCGCGGGGCGCCCAAGCCGAAGCTGAGTCCGCAGCACCCTGGCCAAAGCGCGGAGGGCGCGCCCTTGCGCGTGCCGGGCGCTGAGCGCAGCTCACGCCAGTGCCGGTCAGCCTAGGTGTCCATCCCCTTTTGGTGTATTCGGCGCGGGCCGCCCAAGCCCCAATCCCCTCCTATCCCCAGTGGCTAGGACGATCCTAGGCAAGGCGGGGAGTGCACGTGTGCCGGGGGGAGGTGCGACAGCGGTTCCCAGCCCCCCGCTGTGGACCCACGTGGGGAATGCCCCGCCTCCTGAGGACCAGAGCCAATTGTCATGCTGGGGGCGGGGCATGAGCGGGGGGTTAAGAGCGTAGGGCTCTAGTGGCACGCGGATAGACCGCGCCGGACCCAGAACTGGGTTGCTGCGCTGTGCCGGCCGCGCCCACCATGCTCAAGCGCTGCGGCCGGCGCCTACTGCTCGGGCTGGCGGGCGCGCTGCTCGCTTGCCTTCTGGTGCTCACAGCTGACCCGCCACCGCCTCCGGTGCCCGCCGAGCGAGGCCGGCGCGCACTGCACAGCCTGGTGCCCCCAGCACCCGGGTTGGGGGCAGCGGCGTCGCCCCGAGTGCTCGCCCGCGAGGTACATAGCCTGTCCGAGTACTTCAGCTTGTTGACTCGCGCGCGCAGGGACGCGGGCCCGCCGCCCGGTGGCGCTTCCCGTCCCGCGGACGGCCACCCACGGCCCCCGGCCGAGCCGTTGGTCCCCCGCGATGTCTTCATCGCTGTCAAGACCACCAGGAAGTTTCATCGCGCGCGCCTAGACCTACTGCTGGAGACCTGGATCTCGCGGCACAAGGAGATGGTGAGTCCCCGCAGTCTAGCCAGGCAAGTGGGGTGGGGCGCGCCCCCTTGTCCCTCTGGGAAGGGGTGTCCGCTGGGGGGCAGCTGCATCCCTGTCATCTACCTAGGGCCCCGCTGACGCCGATCCAGCCCCTCTGAGCCCTGTTTACCTCCTGAGGGTCACTGTCCCTCCAGCTGTGGGGGGCGGTCTCCGCTAGGCTCCAGAGCCTTGGATGGCCGCACCGACCCTACAGCAGTCTCCGAGTTGTGGGGTTGGTGCTTGTGTCAACTATAAAAGGGCTTTCATCCTCCTCCCCCCAAGTCCCCAGTCATGTATATGTTCCTCTAGCCCCTGGGATCTCGACCCCACCCGTGGAGAAGGGCACGTGCCTTAGAAGTGAGGGGAGGGCATAAGGACTCTGGGCACAGTTCTGAGGCCCTTCCTCATTTCAGTTTGCTGTGGTGTGGGATCGTCACTGTTGGCTGGTGGGTTCTGGAAAGTGCATCTTGAAAGAAAGATACTGGGTATTGGGGGGAGTTGTCTGTCGAGATCCTCTCTTCTCACGTGGGAGACTCTGAGGCCTCGATCTTTGCTTTGCGCTTCACTCGGGAGAGTTAGGCATCTTGTTCCTAGTCATAATGAAGACACACCCCACTTTGAAATCTCCCCTGAGGCTACATCAAGACGGTTGGGCTGAGGCGGGGAGGAGCAGAGGGTGGGGCCTTCAGGGGCAGTGGGGAGGCAGCCCCAGGTCGAGGTGTCTGGGGTGAGGATTGGAGCACAAAGAAGATCCCACATCCCTAAGCCCTGTTCCAGGACCTAAGACCCAGGGGTTCGGGCTTCTTTCAAATCCTTTTGTGGCAAAGTGAGGGTTAGGATACAAGACCCTGCTGATCTCAGGATGGGGCTGGGAGCAGTGCCATGGATGGAGGAATTCTGGGAACCCCATGGCAGCCTCCTGAGAACCAGGCGCCCCTTTCCCAGGGGCTCAGGAGGCCGGCAGGAGGGGTGGCAGGGGGAGGCATGGGTTTTGTTTGGCGACCAGTGCCGTTAGGATTCCCAGCGCTGGGCGGCTTTCACGATGGCCCCATGGGCAAGGTAACAAAGCCCCTTTCTCCGACAAGAAAGGCATCAGGCCTCTTGTGTGAAGCTCTGTGCTCCATGGGAACCGCCACTGCCGTGCTGGCCACTCAGGTTGCCTGGCGATGAGGGGGCCTGCCCCCCCCAAATCTTGTGGGGTACCAAGAGTTCCCTGAGCCAGGGACTCCCTCTTCCCTTAGCATCTGTCGTTCCTACTGTGTGACCTAGGGCAGCATTCAGGCCCCTTTGGTCTGCTACCAACCAGCTCCGAGTGCCCCTTATTGTGGAGTTTGGAGTTTTTTCCAGCAGAGCAAGCCTTGGGCCTCTCTGTCTACTTGGAGGAGACAAACTTGGAGGCCTCAGGTGCGTGCAGTAGGTGCTCAAGTTATGACATCACTGCACAAGGTCCCTAGAACCCTGCTGAAGGGTCTCCCCATTAGGAGAGGCGGAATGTGCTTGCATCAGATGCACACAGTAAGCACAGCCCTGCTAGTGTGTTGTGGGCAGGGGTCTTTGGAACTTGTAGCACAAGGTCTACTTTCCTAGCCCTGTGCAGTGCAACTCAGACCTGGTCTCAGTGGGGGCACTAGAGAGGCTGTGAGATCCAGTGGACATCTGTCTGCAGGAGAAGGTGGGAAGGCTTCCTGGGGAAGGTGTCCTCTGTACCCTATTGAGTCAGGAGTACTTTGGAAGGGCAACTTGGACATCTGGGGCATGAGCTCCAGAACCCGGGGGCTGTCAGGAAGCTTCTAAGCACTGAAGAGATGGAGGCCTGGGGACTGGTCAGCAGGGCTTTGAGGTCAGGGTGAAGAGCCTGGCTCCAGGCCTGCTGCTCCTCCCCCACCTCCCAGGAGCGCGCCCGGCAGGCCAGGCAGCAGCGGCTGCCACCACAGCAGCCACAATGGTTGGGGGAGAACTTGGCATCCTGTGTTTCTTTGAATCAAGGCTCTAGGAACAATGCCGCTTCCTGTGGGTGTCCCCCCCGCCGGGCCTCGTCCAGTACTGCTGCCCTCACTACCCTGATTCTCCTCCTTCGGGAAGTTGGGGGTGTGTGTAGGCTCTTAGGAGGCCTCAAGATGTGACCATAGCTTCAGTTTCCCCACTTGGATACTTGGGGTGGTAATTTAGGTGATGATTTAGGGAAAGGACAATCTGTGCTCAGCTCTTTGCTCCACATTGCACTACTGAGCCCATTTACAGAGAAGGAAACTGAGTCTGGGCGAAGAAGGAGGCGGTGGCCTGTGGCTGCAGCCCCAATTCTTTTTCTTTTGGTGGCTGTGTTGGGGAGATGAGGCTCAATACCCAGGGCTTAAGGGCCCTCTAAGCGGTTCTCTTGATTCTGCGGGAGGCCTCCCAGCTCCAGAGCTGAACAAAGGTGACTTTAATCTCCCATAGCCCTGGGCTGGGTTTTTAGGATACCACCAAAACGAGGGAGAACAGGCCTCTCTTGATCTCATTAAGAAAGCATTTTCCTTTTAATCCAGCAGCGCACCGGAGCGTCTGCTCGGGCCAGCCCGCTCCGCCTCCCACGGCATTCCTGGGCTAGGGTGCTGGGGCATGGGTTGGGGGCTGGGTCCAAGTCTGTGCCCATCCGGGTGTCTAGTGGGCCCTAGAAGGGGAGTTTGGGTTTGTGAGGACAATATAGACTTCATCCTCGAAGTTAGGGGTTTTTGGCTACTCTCCAGGAACTTCACCTGAAGGTATGTCCAGGCCCAGGATCTTGCTGGGCCAAAAGCTAGAACTGTCCAGGTGTGTGGGATCACCGCTTTCTGGCCTGTAGAGGTTCCTGATCACTTAAGGGTGTGATATGCTCCAGGCCTACAAATGCTGGAGCCTCCCTTGGACCTGTGTGTACACACAAGGAAGGCACAGTGGGTACGGGAACCCCCCACTGTCTGCTGTGAGCACCCCCACCCGCCCCAGGCTCGCGCTCAGTCCTGCAGGGGCGCGGCAGGCGGCACGCGCTGGGCGGGCCGGCAGAGGAAGGCACATACCTCCCCATGTGCCGACGGGCCCAGGCGGGCACTGGCAGCTCCTCACCCCACCCAGTGGCCCCCTCCTCTTCCGCAGAGCAATCCTGGCAGGATGGCGGATGGCTGGGTGCCGGCGCAGGTGGAGCTTTGCTTTGGCCTTGGGCAGGGCACACTCCCCTGCCAATGAGCCATTGCCTTTCTTCAGCAGCAGGAGGGGTCTGGGGCCCTCATCTGAGACTGGGGACGTGAGCCCTTTCCTGTCACCACTGCACTGACCAATGCCATCTCACAGAGCCTTGGGGACAACTTTGGCAGAGGGTAACCAGCCACACCGGGGGGGCGGCTTAACGCACAGTCTTGGGCTGCAGCACCGGGGACCACACCCCTGCCCGAGGACCTCTTGCCCAGCCTGGCCCAGTTAACCAGGCCAGCTGTATGGTAATGACGGCATGGCCACTCCTGCTTAACTCCCCGAGTTAAGGCCGCCAGCACCCCTTGCTGCTCAGCCCAGGACAAAGCCAGCCGACAATGCTTGGTGATTCATCCTCCCTCCGGGCCCTTTGTCTGCCAGGGCTTGGCAGCCACCCAGCAGAGGCCTTTGTCCCCGACCCAAGTGACTGAGACTTGGCTTCCCAAAGCTCTTGCCTGTCCCCTGCCTCCTCCTGTGTCCCTGAAACCCACAGGCGGACACTGTGTCAATAAAGGTGTGTGCCACCAGGTGTGCAGGGCAGGCTGGCCAGGAGCCGTTTACCTGCTGGGTGGGTGGGGTGCCCTACCTAGCTCATGCCTCCCAGCTGCCTAGGTGACGTGGGCCCATCTGTGGAGGTTAGAGAGTAAGGCCCCCCATCCAGCTGCTGCCCATCCTGGGTACTTGAGCCCTAGAAAGCGGTGGGGGTATGGGAAGCAGGTGAGTACTGGTGGGGAAGGCCGTCCAGAGTTGTAACTGCCAAACTCCAGCACTGCCCACCCCCATGTATACCATGGCCCAGGGTCCAAGACACAAGCTGCAGCTCAGGCTCATGTCTCTCCTTTCAGACATTCATCTTCACGGACGGGGAGGATGAAGTGCTGGCCAGGCACACGGGTGAGCCCTGGGCTTGGGGGGCAGGAAGGAGAGCCCTCCTTCAGAGCAAATGTCCCTCCTTCCTCTTCCACAGGGGCCGAGAGAGGTCATGGGCCGAGGGGCTAGGAGGGCAGTTTACTCAAGGGTTTGCTCCATGCTCCGCCCCACTACTCGGGGAGCCCCCAATTCTCATGCAAACGAGGCCCTTTCAGCCCCCAAGGTCCCTTTGAGCCAGGCCAGCAGCAACAGGTGGCGGGTGCTGGGAAAAAGCTGGCTGAATGGGTAGGGGCGGGGCGCCCGGGAGAGGGGGCGGGCTGTGGGAGGGTCCACGGGCCTCAGCCTTGCATTAGGGTGAGGGGAGTACCTGGGGCCCCTACTGGTGCCCAGGCCCTCACAGCACTCCCACCCCTGCAGGCAACGTGGTCAACACCAACTGCTCAGCTGCCCACAGCCGCCAGGCGCTGTCCTGCAAGATGGCTGTGGAGTATGACCACTTCATTGAGTCTGGGAGGAAGTGAGTTGATCCCAGGAGTTCCCCTGCTCTGCCCACACCCCACTGGTGCCTTTGTTGTCTAAGGTGCCCTCCTCATGGCCCTGCCTTGCCCTCAGATGGTTCTGCCATGTGGATGATGACAACTACGTCAACTTGCGGGCCCTGCTGCGGTTACTGGCCAGCTACCCACACTCCCAGGACATCTACATCGGCAAGCCCAGCCTCGACCGGCCCATCCAGGCTACGGAGCGAGTCAGTGAAAACAGGGTGGTGAGTTCCTTGGGCCCGGGTGTGTCCAGGCTGATGACTGTCCTGTCCTGCAGCCTCATGACATCTTCCTGTCTCCAGCGTCCTGTCCACTTCTGGTTTGCCACCGGCGGGGCTGGCTTCTGCATCAGCCGGGGGCTGGCGCTGAAAATGAGCCCATGGGCCAGGTGAGTGCGTGGTCTCGGGGTCCCATGTGCATTGCAGGGCTGCGGGGCCTGCCTTGCCAAGTCCTTCCTGAGTGGGGTCCCAGCCTTGTGTGTTAACTCTGCCTCCCTCCTGCCCCCTCCTTCCTAGGCTTCAGAGGCAGCTGCACTCACAGCCACTTCCTCCACAGCTGCCCTGCTCAGAACAGGCACCAGGGGCAGTAGCACCCCATGTACTATTGAACAGGGCCCCTTCCTGTGTTAGAACCCCCCCCCCAACCAGGGTGCAGCAGAGCTAGTGTGGAGGAAGAAGTGGCGCTGGGGCAGGAGACGCTGCGTGTTCTTCACCCTGTCCCTCGGGCACATCTGCCTGTTCTCCGCCCAGGCTGTACAGTTCTGTCCAGGCCTGCCCTGGGCAGCTGCCCGTGCTCACTGTCCCTGCCCTTCCCTCCTGCAGCAGTGGCCACTTCATGAGTACTGCAGAGCGCATCCGGCTGCCAGACGACTGCACTGTGGGCTACATTATAGAAGCTCTGCTGGGCGTGCCCCTCATCCGCAGTGGCCTCTTCCACTCGCACCTGGAGAACCTGCAGCAGGTGCCTGCCTCTGAGCTCCACGAGCAGGTGCGCAGTTCCTGGGCCTGGCTAGGACTGAGTGAGTACAGGAAGGGCTGAGCATAGAACCAGGAGGAACTCGGAGTAGAGCCCAGAGGACATGAGTTGGACACTGTCTTAAATGAAGGTCAAGCCAGCGGGGTGGTGTGTGACTGTATGGAAGTTTTTTTTTTTTTGTTTTTTTTTTTGGGAACTGGGGATTGAACTCAGGCCCTTGTGCTTGCCAGGGAAGCTCTTATTCTGCTGAGCCATCTCCTTGGCCCCTGGTATGTGACTGTAATCCCAGCAGTCTGGAAGGCTGAAGCAGGAGTGTGTAGATCACAAGTTTGAATCCAGCTTGGGCAACTTAGTGACTTAGGAAGACCCTGTCTCAAAATAAAAATCAAAGAGGGCTGGAGATGTAGCTCACTGCTAGCTAAAGTGCTGGGTTCAATCCCCAGTACCACAAAAAAGTAAATCCAAGAGGAGATCAGGAGAAGCCCCACCACAGCAGCCACCAGGCACCAGGGTCTCTGCCAGTGCCATCCTTCCATCCTTTACCTTTGGGGGAACCTCCCTGCACCGTGACTTTCGTTGAGTCAGTAGATATTTCCTTGTTTATGGCTGTAGCCCCTACTCTGGATTTCATTCCTGGGCTGCTTGGAGCAGGCATCCTCAGTCAGGGTGATGTCCAAGGCCCAGGCACGGCCAGCCCCCTCCAGCATTGCCTGACCCTTCCCTCCGCAGGTGACTCTGAGCTATGGCATGTTTGAAAACAAACGGAATGCTATCCATGTGAAGGGCCCCTTCTCTGTGGAGGCTGACCCATCTAGGTGAGGAAACCGAGGCCCCAGCAGGACTGCTGCTGCTGTCTGCGGCTTTTCTGCTTGGGGGGGTGGGTGGGCCTCCATGGGTGCAGGAGGACTGTAAGTGGCACTTGGCACCCTGCCCTGCACGGACCACCCATCCACTCTGTCCCCGCAGGTTCCGCTCCATCCACTGCCACCTGTACCCGGACACACCCTGGTGTCCCCGCACCGCCATCTTCTAGCAGCCATGGCTGAGACCCCTGTCCCTGGGTGCCCCTGGTATCCAAAGGGCCCAGGGACCCTGTTGTGCCTCCCTGGCTTTGGCCCTAAGGCTCCCCCAGGGCCACACTCCTGTGTGTATGTCACATGCTCACCAGGAAGCGTGCTGCTGGGCAGTTTCGCTCCTTGAGCTGGCAAGAGGACCCCAAGCCCTGCAATCCCTCTGTGGGCAGCCCTGTTTTGTTATGAGTTTTGGCTCTCTATGCTCATGGCCTCTCTGCAGGGACGTGGGTGTCCCTCCCTGTGGAGCACAGGCCTGGATTCCTGGGGCAGGGGAAGCTGGTTTGGGGGTGAGAATCCTGCTCCCCTCCTCCTGGGAGTTCTGGTACCATGTGTGGCTCTGAGTAACAGCAGCCAGTGTCCCATCCTAGTGACACCAGGATTCCCACCAGTGATTGTGCAGCTAGTGAAGAGCCCTTTTGGGTTGGGAAGTCTTCCCAGGCCCCTGAGATCCTGCCTTTGTCTCTCCCGATTGGGGGAGGCAGAGCTGAACATTTTATCTCCTCTCCAAAGTAGAGAGAATGTCGCCCACAGTGGGTGTATATGTAAATATTGTGACAGTATTTTTTTACTGTGCTGTTTTTGAAAGGGGGATGGCTAAGGGGGGGGGTTGTGTGTTGTTTTCAGGGGGGTGGGAGAGGGTCTTATTTTATGCTTTCTGTGGATCAGAAAAAGCAGACACCAAACTTGGGATCCCCTTTATAAAGCTGACCTGGGAATGTTAACCCACTCTGTATTTATGTGTTCCAGCATCTGGAATCCCCCTCCTCTTCTTTCCCCAGACCACCTGGCTCAGTGTGGCTCTCACCTGGCCTGTGGGGTTTGTCACGTGTTCTGTGCTCTCTTTGCAAAGACATAGCTAGGAAAGCGGATGATAAGGGAGAAGCTCTCAGGGAATTGGATTGTTGTTGCTATGGTGATATCCTTTTGCTGTGAATAAAGGTGCTCTTTGCAGCAACCCGGCTCTGGGTCCTGGCGTGAAGTTGGGTCTGAGTTCCAGGTCCATCATGTTGGTCCCAGGGGGCTAATGGTGAAGGCATGGAGACCTGGTTTGCTCCACGGGGGGTAGGCAAGCAGAAAAGCCTGCAAGCCTGCCAGTGAGGTGGTGCCTCCTGGAACCTCAGCACTCTGGGAGGATGGGGGGTAGTAGTTTCAAGCTCAGCCTGGGCTATTATCGAGATCCTTCCTCAAAAATAAAAAGGTCTGAGGATGCAGATCAATGCAAAGTTCCTGGGTTCATTCAATCTAATACCCAAGATAAGACCATATAAGCCAACTATTTTATTTTATTTTATTTTGTCTTTTTGAGACAGGGTCTCACTATGCAGTTCAGGCTGGCCTTAAGCTCACTTTGTAGCTCAGGCTGGTCTTGAACTCACAACAATCCTCCTGCCTCAGCCTCCCTAGTGCTGGGATTACAGGCATGCACCACCATGCCCAGCTAAGCCAACTATTTTATAAGGAAACTTTGATTAAAATATCTGCTGGTAGCCAGGCATGGTGATGTATACCTGTTATCCCAGCACTGTTGGAAGACTAAGGCAGGAAAATTGCTGAGTTCGAGGCCAGCCTGCACTATATAACAAATATCTGCTGGCTGAGCCCAAGAGAAGTGGCTAACCCAATGCAGGTGGTCACTGGCCAGCAGGCATTTGGGGCTAAGACCCAGCCAAGGGAGCAGCTTTAGGCTCTGAAGTTCATTCCCTCCTGCAAGAGGATCAGTGATTGCTGTGGTTGAGCCTGGCTCCTTTCTACCCACCTTCATCACCATCACAAGTCCACTGCATCCATTCTACAAATGGGGTAACTGAGGTCCAGGCAGATAATACCCAGGGCGAGGCATTGGAGCTGCTGACATTCTTTTTTTTCTGAAACCAGGATTTGAACTCAGGCTCTTGTGCTTGCCAGGGAAGCTCTTATTCCACTGAGCCATCTTCTGTTCCACTGAGCCATCTCCCCAGCCCCATCTGTTGACATTTAGACCCAAACTCCCCTTATGTCATGGGGAGCTTGGAGGGCCCTCCTAGGATGGCAGTGCCCAGATGCCTTCTGCCTGGCTGGACCTGTCCTCACCTTCACAAAAACCCAGAAAATGGCAGGGGTCTGGACTCTCATCTAAGGACAGCAGCTCTGCAGGGGCTGTTCTTCCTCAAATCCAGCCTTTGAGGGACACTCAGCCTCAGCTGGGGAATCCCCTCCCTACCCCCTTCCTGCTGTCTCACTTCTTCCTCTTCAGAATGAGCTGCCCGCTTCCCAGCCTGTCCCCCCATAGGCACCCGCTCTGGCCTGACTGTCTCAGGTCCCCCTTTATTCAGCTTCTGTGGCTCACTGTTATAGGCAGAGCTCTTTGGAAGGACCAACCCCTTCTTTGACACACTGGAGATCCTCACTAGCTCCTTTCCTGCCCTTCCAGACAGATGCCGTGTGCACAGCACCCTCAATGGGCTCCCTTCCTCTTAGCTTCTGCTTGTGGCTGCCCTTGGTTGGGGCATGACCATGAAGAGGCCTGAGTCAGCAGTAGGGTGGTTTCCAAATGCCATGGCACTGTGTGGTATGGGCAGTGGCTAGGTCAGTGTCCCGGCTTCTGTGGTGGGGTTGCCCCCAGACTTGGCCGCTGTCTTCCCTGGTATCAACAGGGTGCAGAGCCTGGTGGAGATGATGGCTATGTACTTTTGGATGGCACAGGACAGTCTTCTGGTCAAGGAAGTTGACGCGGGTGGGTGGGGGTGTCACAGCGGAACAGGCTGTGGGCACAGCCCAGAGGCCTCCTTCCTGCCTGGGTGAGTCAGAGGCAGGGTGCTCTCTGGTTCCCCACACTGCCTCAGCAGCTGCCACTGAAGAGCTGTGAGCAGGAGAGGGTGGGAGAGCAAGGTGTGGCAGGGCTTGTAGTAGCCAGGACAGCTGTGCAGACATCTGGGACAGGTGGGCTGCCTGTCAGTACTGGAACCATCTGTCCATCATCACAGATGGTCCAAAATGGGAGCAGCAGTGTACGGGGTACCTTGCCTTGCCTTCCCCAGCTTGGGCCTCTAGCTGGTGGGGAGAGGTTCTGGGAGGGACACAGACCTGCAGCCTTGGGCTTTCCTGTCCCAGGGAGAAGCTGAGCAAGGAAGTTGCTCTCCCCAGAAGGGGAAGTGGGTTGATGCGGCCCTAAGGCACAGATACCTGGTTTCCCCTAACCCCTCATCAAGTGAGGAAGGGGTTCTTGAGCCCTGGAGCGTGAGAGGAAACCATCTCCACAGGCAGGTTCTGAGGATGGTTCCCTCATACACACACACAGTGGCATTGTCCTACCATCCCACACCCAAGTTGGGGCCAGTTGGAGTCCTGGCTGGCTCCTCCCCAAGCTGCCCATCATTTGTGAAACCCAGAAGTGTTCTTCAGGGAGGGGACAAGGCTCAGACCTCCTAATCCCAGCTTCCATTTTCCAGGTGAGTTGGAGGCAGGGATGTGCGGTGGCCTGGCCAGGGCTGGGCTGGGTCTGGGATAAACAGACTTTCACCGGGGTCCCCAAAGCTGACATCCTGGAAGAGGTACTTCTTGGCTGCAATGCGAAGGCTTTGAGAAATGGGGAGAACTGGGCATTGCCTTTGGCATGCACCAGGGAAAGGTGCAGAGGGTAAGCTGGCTGGAGGCCTGAAGGCTAGGAGGTAGCACTGGATGCAGAGCGGGATCCCAGGTCCTCCCACGAGACCTGCTCTGTGGCTTCTCCAAGCCCTTTGGACCAGTGAGGGAAGCAGGGGGTCAGGCTCCTCAAGACAATTGCTAGATCTCCTGCTGCCCCAGCCCCGTCTTACTGGGCATTCTTGGACGTGACTCCTCCAAAAACACCCCTGAAAGCACTTGGGGCATCCATAGGAAGGACTCGGACCAAGAGGCCCCTCATCTTGACCTCTAGAGGTTGCCCTGATGTCATGAAGAACGGGGGCCCAGAGTTGTGGCTGTTCCGCCTTACATCCTTAGCACCTAGCTTCCAGCCTTTGCACCCACAGTGCAACCAAATCGCAGTCCTTGGGCGCCGTCTGGCGGCCACAGCGGTCTCCCGTCTGAATCCTGCCGTTCCTAAGACCCTCTCTGGGACCTAGATGTGCAGATCAAGGGGAGGAAACTTGTGTTTGTTCTTCGAAGCTCGCTAAACACCGTTACCAATGACACGGAGCATATTTACCAGCATCTGATTCATGCAAAATGGAGAATGTCAAGCATCGGGGCAGAGCCAGTGGCCCCAGAGGGCCCCAGACTACTCCTGAAGTCGTAAAGGAGAGGTATCTGATAAGACATCCTCCCGGGGGGCCAGACTCCTGCCTGCCTGCTGAGCCGCAGGGCACTCTGGGTATCTACGGGGACGCTGATCCCTGTACCCCAGGAAAGGAGACCCAGTGGAGCTCGCCCTCCACCCCTGCGCTGAGGACTTGGCGCCCCCTGCTGGCACTTGCCGGTCCCAGCGCCTCCTTTTCTAGACTCCTGCAGTGGCCCCCAAAGCTTAAATCTCTGTTCCCATGTAAGTATTCACAGGCCCCTTGCTCAGGGGATATTTCAAGTCCTGGCTCCTGGCTTCTGTCTCTTGCACATCTTGTCCCATCCGTCCTTAGAGATCTCGGTGAGGCCGCTCTCCCTTTTCCTGTGCCACCTTTCCCCCGCCCCCCGCCAGCCTCGACCCTCCCTGCCTTCCGCATCTGCTCTGCGTCTGCCTTCTGTCCAGCCTCCCACGTATATCCTGGCACGTGGATTCTTCGCTTCCCACGGTCCCCTTTGAGGGTTTGATCTTATCTGGCTAAAATCTCAGGCACTGTAGGTTTGATTTCACCTTCAGCTCCCATTGCTGCTTGTCTCCTGAGGGCCAGGCTAGCACCTGGGACCTGGTCATAGGAGGCTGGCCACCTGCTCTAGGGCTTGCGTGTGACCCGAGAAAAGTCACTTCTGCCCCAGGCTAGTCTCATTTTGTTCCAGACTCTGGACCTCAGAGGTCCAGAGTGCCCCCAACCCCTCTCTTGCAAGCCTTCCCAGACTCTCTAACACCGTGTTTCCTATTTCACAGGACCCTACCACTGCACCCCTAACCCCCATCCCAGGGCTGACCACATGTGTCTGCAGCCAGCCTTTCCCTGGCTGTGACACCCAGCCCTCCTTGATTACTCAAGAAGTCCTAGTCGGGTGGGTTGCCACAAACCTGTAATCCCAGCAGGTGAGGTAGAAGGACTGAAAAATTTGAAAGTTGAAAAACAGCTTAGCAAGACCTTGGGCCAGAAGCTGGTGTGTGTGGGGAGGACTGAGGAAGCAGTTCAGTGTAAAGCCCTGCGATCAAACCCTAGTGTTGGGAAAAATCTACCAATTACTTTTCCCCTGCTCCCAACAGTCACTTTCTTTTCTGTGCTGGGTGGGCCCCATCAGCTCCTACCAGTGTGGTGTCATTTCTCACCTTAAAACGCATGCACATGGAGCACCTCTTTGCCTCTACCCGCAAACTTTTTCTGCTGCGTAGCTGGTTCATTGTCTCCTGAAAATTGTACCTCTCCCGAGCTGCTGCCCAGCACCCACTGTTGAGCTTTCAGCCTTGTCTAGTTGGACCACGAGGTATCCAGGTCACTGAATCTGCCATCTCTCCTTTTTTAATGTGTTTGGTACAGGGTCTCACTATACAGTTTGGACTTGCACCTAGGACTTGTAGTATTTTCAGCCTCCCCAGCACTGGGATTACAGGCATGTGCCACCATGCCCAGTCTCAAAGGCTGGCTCAGTGTGCCCGGGGCTGGGGCCAGCATGGCATTTGGTGCTGGGTATTGAACCCTGGTTCAATATCTAAGTAGGCACTTAGTCTGCTGAGCTATCTTGCCAGCCCTGAATCTGCCATCTCTGACCATCAGTCTCTTTTTTTTTTTTAATTTTATTTTAGGAAAGGGTCTATAAGGTGTTCAGGGTCTCATTACTAGATCAGACTCAGTAATCCACCTGTTCACAGCCTCCTAAAAGCTGGGATTACAGGTGTGCATCACAATGCCATCTCAATCGCTATTTCAGCGTGCCCCTGGGACAATGCTGGCACGGCAGGCCTGGGGATTGAACCCCTGGCCCTTGAGCCTGCTTGCAGATGCTTCAATCCGCTTAGCTATTTGGCCAGCCCTCATCAATCTCATTTGATGTGTGCTTTATCCCCCTTTGACACTGGGCTGACTTCCTCCAGAAACTGCAAGGAAGCTCTTCCCTGAGCCCCCACCTCTGCACTGATAATATCAAAAAGACCTCTGGCTCAGTGTGTGCCTAACTGGGCCTCTGACCTCCAAACCCATGCCCTCAGTTTATGACAATGCTCAACCCCCACTTCATAGCTAGCCCACCAAGCAGTGTTGTTAGCAGTACCTTCCTTCCACAAGCCAGCCCCTTCTTGTCAGTCCTGCTCAGCCCTGCTGCCAGCACCTGTCACATGTACTATGGCAGGAGCCCCCTAATGGGTCAGCGGCTTCTGCTTTGTTCCTTTCCCCACTCAGCAGCCAGGATGATCCTGTTAAAATGAGCACCACTGCTCAGACCTGCCATAGCTCCCTCAAGATAAAGTTTAAAATTCTGATAAGACCCACAGGCCCACCTCTAGCCACTCTACCTGTCCCTCCCACCCTTCTCTCCAGCCACTTCTCTTTCATTCTAAACACCACAGCAGGATCTGCTTCAGGGTCTTTGTCTGTTGTGTCCGCTTGGAACCCTCTTTGCTCGCATAGCCCTAAGGCAAGCTTCCGTAGTAGACAGAATAATGGCCCCCAAAGATGTTCACATCTATTCCAGAAACTTGTGATTATGGACTTTACATGGAAAAAGGGATCTGGAGACAAAATTACTGTGGGCTAACCAGGTATGCTGGATGTAACCACAACGGGCCCACCCTAAAAAAGGATCAGGAGCATTGTCAAAACAACAGGTCCAATGTGCTATGGTGCTGACTTTGAGGAAGGAGGAAAGGGCTCCCGGCCAAGGAATGAGGGCAGGTCTGAAAGCTGGAAAGGCCCGGAAGCCACCCCCTAGGCTTTTCCCTCTGGAGGTCTCGGGAAGGGCAACACAGCCCTTCCTACTCCTTGACTCAGAGCTCAAAGGGACTTGTGAACTCTGGAACTGTACAGTAATACAGCTGCTTTGAGCCAATTGAGTTCATAGTAATTTATTCCAGCAGCAGTGGGGTCTCATGTGAGCACGGACCTCTGGTCTCTGGGCCACTGCATGTACAGGGAGGATTTTTTTGCCCATCAAAAGCTCACCTGTACTGCCTGCCTCCGTACTGTAAGCCAGGCTCTTTGTCCTGCAGCACTTACACCTTCACATGGTTCTGTCCCCTTCTCTTGTTTTCTGCCTCCACCTCTGGAGTACCAGCAGGGTAGGGCTGGGCTCCATTGCTCCACGTGACGTGGTGCCCAGAACAGAGCCAAGCCTAACACCTTTGAGGGGAGCGGACTACCTCTGGTTAGACACCAGGGTATTTTCTTCCCTCTGGTCCAGGGGACTGAACCCAGGGCCTGTGCCCTAAACTATGTCCCTAGCTCTTTTTTTGAGACAGGGTCTCACTAAATAGCCCAGACTGGAGTTTAATTTGTGCTTTTGCTTCAGCCTCCTGGAGTGCTGGGATTACAAGCATGGACCAGCCAGGATATTAGTCTTTACCCTTCCTAATACACATGTGGTACTGAGGTCCCAGAGTGTGGGTATCTGAGGTCATCCTTCATGCCCCCTGGCTGTCACCCCAAGCCTAGAGCTTCTTAGGATCCTAGGCCTAAAGTGCCCAGCGTCCCCATATCACAGGTCTTATCATGTAACTCCGTGGAGCTGCCACTGTCTTTTTCTTGGAGCTCCATATACTCTTCTCTAGAACACACCTCTCCCATGTCCCTTCTTTTCAATGTCCCCCCCCCCTTTTGTAGTACAGGCTGGCCTTGAACTCACTTATATAGCCTAGACTGGCCTCAAACTCACAACGACCCTCCTGCTTCAGCCTGTCAGAGTCCTGGGGTTACAGTGCACCACCACACTCAGCTGCAGTCTATCCTGAAAGCTGGTTGAGGCTTCTGGTGACCTCCTGGTATCCATGTGAGCCCAAGTTGGGAGTCAGAGCCCCAGGTATTTTTCAAAGCCCCAAACACTGCAGACCAAAGGCCCCTATCAACTTCACAGCCCGATGTCTCACTGGGAGGTGGCTGCTGCCACTTGCAGTTCTGTGGAACATGGCCTTGAGGAGTTACCTCACCCTCTGGAACATGCTTTTCATAGGAAGCCAGGCCACTCCCACCATAGGCTTGGAGGATTCACCGAGGCAGGGTGGTGCTGCTTCTAGAAGGATGAAGAGTCTTGTGGGGACCCCCATGGCTTCATCCTGGCCCTCAACCAATCCATGGCTCCATCTTGGCCCTTGGCCCACCGTGCCCATGCTGAGCCCGGGCAGGCAGCTCCGCTGGGGAGGTACCACCTTACAAGCCCCATCCCATGCCCACGCTGAGCAGTGGGACTGCAAGACAGGCTCTCTCCCCAGACAGGACCACACTGCCACGCTCACTGCAACCCCTGGAACCAGCTGCAGTCCCTAGGGCCCCGCCACATTCATGGAGCCCATGGCCCCCACTCGGTCCTGGTATCTCCCTGGAGCTCCATAGATCTCCTGACCCGCCCATCCTGCTGGTCCGTCTCTACCCATCAAAGTCCCCTGCCTCACCCTACAAGCAGCCTAGAGCCAAGACCCTCCTGATGAACTCAGAAGCCACCTGTTCTTTAAAATGTGTTTATTTTTAAAACATGAAACCCAAGCTGAATAGAAACCACAGAAATTACATTGATGAGATTTTTAGTATTTGCCAAGAAAAATAAAGTCCCCAAAGAAATAAAGATCAAACCCAAAAACCCAGCTTTAGAAAACAAAAACACAGCGACAGAAATAGGACACACAGCCACGGGCCTACAGAGGCTGAGGGGTGTGGGCCCGGTGCAGCTCGGTGTTAATGCACACAGGGCAAAATGCAGGGGGAAGGGGCACTCAACAAAACCGCATATATAATGGGGCAGGTACACAAGCATCATGGCTAAACGACGACTCCCACACAAAAGGCCCTGGTCACTGGGGCCCAGGGGCTGCCAACTCACCCCCGTCCAGGTTGGGCAGAACTAGGACCTGGGCTAGGGGGCAATGGGACCTGGAATTGCATAGTGAGATGGGGTGGGTGTCAGGAAGGTTTAGGGTGTTCCCAGCCAGGCCCCTTATGCTGTCCCACCTCACCTGGCTTGGGAAGGCCTGGCAGTCAGGCATGGCCCTGGGGTCAGGTGGTGGCTAAGCCTCCATGGCTCCTACTCCCCATGTGGTCAAGCCCCGCCCATACTCCAGAGCCCAGGAGGGCTGAGTGGGAGTGGCAGAAGCTCCTGGCCTGACACCCTAGGAGATGTGGTGATATGGAGGGTGGTCAAGAAAGGGGCACCAAAACTCAGAACTGAAAGAAAACCAAGGGCAGGAGCCACTGAGATTGGGGTATGAACCCCTTATTCCCCTTTCCTTTCTTCAGCCTCAGTGGGTGAAGAGTCACAGACAGAACACAGATGTGTGCGTGTACATACACACACACACACACACACACACTCACACGTGCCCTCACACACGCACACAATGGCAGGACTCCCAAGATAACATAGGTTCATGGCCACATCTGGGCAGCACCTGCCTTTCATGCTATGTACATTCACCTTGTGTGTGGCTCTCGGCTGCTGGCAGCGCTTGTGCTTCTGAGTGGGTCCTGGAGCACACGGCAGGCATTGCCCTCCAGACCGCGGCCAGGAACGTGCCTGCAGCAGGCCAAGTAGGCTGGCTCTGGCCAGCCCCGGTGGCCCCCCACCTAGAGCAGATCAGTCCCTTCCATGAGGTTTGATCACACTGGGGGCTCAAACACACAGGCGGGGGTCATAGGTCCACTGCCTCCCCTGCCCATCTGCCTTTTGGTCCCAGACACCAGCACAAAGAAGGGTTTTGGAAGAAGGGCAGGATGAAGGTCACCCCAGGAGGGGAGGGCAGGTATCCTCCTGCTGCTCCAGGAGGGAGACCCATGGTCTATTTGGCCCTGCCACCCTGGCCTTGGCATATGGCCAGAGCCTGAACTATACCACCATGTCAACTGGCTAGGCCAGAGCTAGGGCCGAAAGGACAGAACCTCAAGGTCCTAATTTGGGGGCTGGTTCTATACCCCACAACGGCAGGAAGCACAGCAAACATCATACACCAAAGCCAAAAGCACCATTGGGAAGCCTTGTTCCCGCTTCATAGGAACGGGGACTGAAGTCATGGCAACCTGAGCCCAAGGTCCTAGGGACGCAGTCCTCCTGGGTGGCACCTGCCCTGGCAGGGGAGGGGTCTCCAGGCCCTTTGAGCTGCCTGTCCATCTGCATGCAGCCTGTCCCCAGCAGCACCCCATGAAGAACTGCTATTCCAGCCCTGGCTCCAGCTGGCCATCCCGGGCCTTGGCTCCAGGCTGGGCTTGGGTCACACTCGCTGGCTCTGGGTTGGCGAGGGACACCCATGGAGGCTGGGAGTGAGGTTAGTGGTTAGTCCCAAGAAGGGCAGCAGGGGCTGGGTGCACATTCACAGCTGGCTCAGGTCCAGCCCCTGAGGCTGGGCTCCAGGGACACTGCATCTGTCCTGGGTAAAAATGGAACTGAGGGAGGACCAAGGCAGCGGTACTGCTCAGCTGCCACCCTGGCCTGCCCTAGAGATGACAAATGTGGTTAGTGCAAAAAACAAACCAGATGAAGCTGCCAAGTCTTTGAGGTGGGGAGAAGGGGTTTGGCACCAAGAAGGTGGCCAGCACTGAAAGGCTGTGTGGCACCCGCTGTTCCTGGAGGGCTGGGTGCCTTGGGGAAGGTGAGCACTTGCTGGGGGACAAAGCAATGCTGGGC
This sequence comes from Ctenomys sociabilis, assembly GCA_004027165.1. Lineage (NCBI taxonomy): Eukaryota > Metazoa > Chordata > Mammalia > Rodentia > Ctenomyidae > Ctenomys > Ctenomys sociabilis. The sequence goes on along the minus strand of PVKA01016750.1, from coordinate 17,490 downwards.
AGGAGGCAGAAGAAAAGCCTCCTTGGTGAGCAGCTCTGGGTGACGGCAGGATGTGAACTTGTGGTTTGGGGAGCTGCATGGATAAGGGGGCTGGTGCCGGATGCTGTAGAGAGACAGGTACGTGGAGGGTCCTTACACGCGGAGACCATCTGTCCCTTTGTGGCCAGTGATGCCAGACAGAGGGGCTGCTGCTCTGCCTGTGAACTAAGAGGTGATACATGGGGGGAGGGGATCAGCACTGTGGAAGGGAAGGGCAGGGGAGACCCAATGCGGCAGGCGGCAGACAGCAGAGTCGGGAGGGCCATCTGCGGAGGGAGTATGTCAAGAAAGGGGCTCCTAGTGGGGCTTAGTGAGCCTGAGGGGACAGTGAGATGTGGAGCAGGTGGCCAGGCAAGGCCAGTTTGGCAGCAGTGTCTGTCCAGATGTATGACCAGGCTGGGGTGGGCACTCCACCCCCCTGCATGGGGAGAGGAGGGTAAGGGGCAGCAGAGGGACCAAGCTGGCGTTCAGAGGGTCCAGCAGGCAGCCGCAGGACAGAAGCAGCAGTGCTGGCCTGGGGGGGGTGATTGGCACATGGGGCAGGTGGCTGGTCAGCACGCAGACTAGTGCCCACTGCTGCTGGAGTCAGGGCGAGGCTGGCTCGTGGCGAGGTATTTGGCTCTCATGCTGGAGGAGTACTGCAGGAGAGAGGGAAGCAGGGTCAGCAGGGCACCCGTCAGGGCCAGGCCAGTCAGGCCTCCTCAGCGTGGTCCTTGGAGTAAGTTAGAGCCCACCTCTGGTGGGCAGAGACAGCACAGGGCACAGCTGGCACAGCCCCATAGGGAGGGGACTGAGGAAGGGGCAGGGGCCCAGGCTTCGGGCAGAGGGAGGATGGGGTGCAGTTAAGGGAGGCAGCGGTCCCTAGAGGGTGGAAGGTGGCTTGGATGCCACGCCCCGGACCACTCCCCTCTCCCAATTAGATGACACATTCAGTTTCTTCAGCTTCCCTTTGCTGGCATTTGGGTATCTGTCAGAGCCCTAACACGCATAAGAACCTGAAGTATAGCCCACATGCCCAGAACCTAGAAGACACATGCAGGCTGCCTGCCCAGCATGCTAAGGCCCAGGCCTTGTCCTCTGGAGGCCAGGCCATGCCACAGTCACAACCAAAGAGCCCATAGGAGTGAAGCTGCCCTGGCCTCCTGCCTGCCACTCAGGGCCAGAAGAACCCTCTGCTCCTCACCTCCAACCACATCAATGCTGCCACCAGCATTCAGGTCAGGGTGGGGACTAACTGTGGGGTCATCCTAGGTCTTGCATTCACTAACAGGTGACCCCACCCTGCCTGGCCCTACAGAGAGCCCACACCTCTTTGCCACCCTCACCCACTGCATGAAGGCTGTGAGCAGTGCAGGTGTGCAAGTGTGGTGTGTGTGTGCTCACGGGGAGCACACAGACAAAGCACATGCTAAGGCCAGGCAGTGTGCAAATGGCTCACATGCCTACAATGGGGGTGAGGACCAAGGCTGTGCCAAAGGTTGCCAGTGGCATGGAGGCCTAGCAAGTTGATCCTGCTAGCCCCTGTTAGGCTCCTGCAAGCCCAGGGACTCTGTGCTGGTCCCCAGAGCCCCCAGATTCAGAAGGTCACTGCTCCTGCGATTCCCTACGGCCTACCCCGAATGCCTAGAAGGTTGCAAACAGCCATGAGGTGGCCATGAAGTGGGCAGGTGGAGGAGCAGCAGCATCAGGAGCCATGTCATGCAGCAGAGATGGCAGGGAGCAGCCGGACCCTGGAGGAGCCCCTGCAGGCGCCTGCACTGCCACGTGGGACAGCGAGGCCATGTACACACACCTGTGCCAGGTGACATGCAGGGCTGATGGGGGCCAGCCATTAGGCAAGGGCCTGGGTGCATGGTTCCCTTTACTGAGAGGTGACAAGAGGGGCTGGGCCCCTTGTGCTGTTGGCAGAATCCTTAGAGGCTGGGGAACTGGGGTCAGGCTCATTGCCTCTCCTATGGCTGGGCTGGGCACACAGCATGGCCCTGAGAGGGGGCCCAAGGCTAGCACTGGTGGAAGGCAGTAGTGAGAGGTGGCAGGAGGAGGCATGGAGGCGCAGCGAGTGCCGTGCGGGGTGGGGACCGGCCGGGTCAGTACCTGTCACTCTGAGGGCACAGCTACCACAGCGTTCGGGCACTGTCCAAGGGCTTAAACTGCCAGCCTGCGTGGCTGCCAGAGTCCAGGGCAGCCAGATAGCGCTAGGAGGACCCGGGGTGGGAGGGGTGCAGGAGAGAGAGAGAGAAAGGGGGCATCCTCAACGTCAGGCGCGGCCAGCCCTAAGTGGGCTGTGGAGCCAGCTGGGCCTAGGGTCAGCAGCTCAGGATGGCCTCTGGGCCTTACAGACTCCATCCAGGTCCCAGCAACCCAGGTCCAAATCTGCTATGGGCTAGGGCAGTGGGGGTATTTCTCAAGCAAGGTGATCTCAACCTCTTGGCTTGTCCCTGTGACCCAGCCCCTCCAGGAAGCCTGGGGCTTGGAGCTCGGCACTGGCTCCTCTTTCACAGCAAGCCCACCCGTGCACTCTTGTCCATGTCTCATCCTTAAGGCCAGTTAGCACACCAGGCCCAGGCTGGAGGAGCCAGAGACTGAGACACAGGTGGAGGCTTGGGGAGAGGAAGAAAGAAGGAAAGGAGGAAAGGAGGAAAGGCCGGTCCTAGGGAGGTGGGGAGAAATGCCAGGTCCCACACAGTGAAGACAGTCACACCCTACACCCCACATGGCACTGGAGGCTCACAGCCACTCCAGAGCCCACAATGCCCACACCATAGCATGAAGGTGGTGGAGCAGCACAGCCCCTGGAGACCGAGGGTCCCTCCTACCCCCCTTCTCCTCCCAAGACTTACTGAGGGCGGTGGGGACTCGCGTCCAATGAGGGGGGTGTTTTCACAGCGGGGATTTTGGAAATTGGCATTCTGGCTCCTAAGGAGGAGAGAAGCTATAAGGGACAGTGGCCTTGGGCCTGTGAGAGGGCTCATCTCTGATCCAGGAAGACCCTGTACCCAGCCAACTCTGCCTGGAACCATTTTTTACATTGACCTCCAAAGGACAGGATCCTGTCGTCTATCTAGCTGTCACCCACTTGTCACGTCTGCTGTAGCCAGGCCTTCCATCTGACCATGGGGAACCCCACTGCCCCTCCACCAAGTTCAAGAGGCAGGAGGTTCTCAACATCAGGCTGTTCCCTGAAATCTGGGGCTCCCTATGTATAAGGGTTTCTTTTTTTTTTTGGCAGAACCGGGGACTGAATTCAGGCCCTTGCACTTGCCAGGGAAATGCTTATTCCACTGAGCCATCTCTCCAGCCCTTGGAGCTCACAGTGATGTAGCCCCTTTCCCCTCCTGTGGGCTCAGCCTGCACCACCACCCTCCCCTCTGTCTAGGGAGCCCAGGGCTGTATCGATGCAGCTGCGGATCTGCCCATGGGATCCTACAAGCCTTGCTCTGCCTGTCTCCCAGGGCTGGCCCCATCCTGCTGTTTGTGACTCACATGTACTCGGTGACTGGGGCGTTGCTGACCGTGTGGGCTGCAGCTGGGATGCTGGTCTCACTGCCATAGCTGCTGCCACAACTGTACAAACTGGGCATGTGCACACGGTAAAGGCTGTCATGTGCCTGCCGTGGCCCGGGGGCAGCCTCCTCTTCTCCATCCTCATCAGGGCCCCTGAAAGAAGGATCATGCAACATTCAGGACAACATGAGAAAATCAGCATGAGGCCTGCAGGTGGCTCCAGGGCATAAGAGCTTCCAGTCCTGCGGGCCATGTGCACACTGTGGACTGCAGCCAGTCACCCAGGTCTGAGCCTCAGTTTTGTCTTCTAAGATTGGGTACTGAAAAACCACATACTCACCTGCATGCCAGACCCTATAGACAGCCTGCATAGGTTAGGGATGGCTAACCTTATTAAAAGAGCTGAGTCCTCTCCTGGGGAGCACAGAAGGCTGGGTGCTCTTTTGGCTGATCCTTACCGCAGAGTGGCCTAGGCTGGGATCCCTTGCCTTACCACTCCCTGGCTTTCTGTTCCACACTACACACAGGGTGAGCTAGAGTGCTTGGGCCAGACCACAGCTGCTCTGGAGCTCTTCCGCAGCCTGACTGTTCTAAATGGAACATAGGACTGGGCTGCTGGATGGTGAGCTTTTCAGGAGAGAGACAGAAGCAGCTACTGGCTGAGTGGTGACCACCGGCTAAGCCCAGCACAGGGTCCACACACACTGTCACTCATCTGGCATCACCCAACTCTCAAAAGCGTGTCTCTTTACAACTCCTTTTCCACTGCAAGGGACACTGAGGCCTGGGGTAGTTACGAGTCCCAAAACTTGTCCGGGAGGAGTTGGGATCTGAATGCAGCCATGTGGTTCAAATGTGCTCCTAGTCAGGAGCTGCTGTCTTTATTATGACGGCCACCATTACCAGCATGGCCACATCACCATAAGCATCACTGCCTCAGCATCACCATCACTGTAACCACCTTCACACCACCCACGCCCATCGCCTCCATCACCGACATCACCATGTTACTGCCAGAGCATCCCCACTGTGTTACCACCGTCATTACCATCAACACCATAAGCCATCACCTGTCACCGTTACTACACGATCACCACCATCGCCCCCATCGCCTTCATCGCCACCAGCATCAGCACCATCATGATCACTGTCACCTCCACTACTGTTGCTACCTGTCTATCACCATAAGGGAAAATAATGGAAATCCAGGCAAAGAGAATAAACCAGAGCTGAACTATCTGCATCCAAGCCAGGCACTAAGAAGCAGCCACAGACAAAATGGGAGGAGAGGAAGGTCTGGGTGGTGGGTCATGGGGCTTCTGTAAGGGAAGGAACTCAACATCCTCCACCCCACTCAACCCAGGACTGAATGAGAAGCCCAAGGCAGGGGCTACCAGGTACCCCACCTCAAAGATAAAGACAGAGCGGCACCATGGGAACTGGATCCGATCCATCATGGTCACCCAGCAGAGGCCCACAGCCACCTAAATTAACCCCTACAGGAGATCGCATAGTGAGGGTCCACCCAGTTTTGCAAACCTGTAGCCTGAGGACCCAGCCTTTAGGAATAGTGACCTATGAATGCCTCCCTCAGCATGGACAGGCAGGGCAACCCAAGGATGCAGGAGACCCTGATCCCCTTCCTTGGCTGAGCTCCTGAGCTCATGTTTTCTTCTGTGAAATGGGAGTTCTCAGCTGGAGCTAGAGACCCACACCTGTGGAGAGCACATTTCAGGGCCACCTTTACCTCTTCTGCTGCCAGGTGTGTGGGACGCTGCAGACGATGGAACTGAACATGAGGGCGGTGACGAAGGAGAATAGGGCCAGGTAGATGAGGCCTTCAATGCCATCATAACAGAAGCCCGTCAGCGCCTGCACATAGTCCTGAGCCAGTCGAGACAAGACAAGAGACAGGGAGCAGAGACATAGTCAAGGACAGAAAGTCTGAGACAGACAGACAGACAGTCCAGGTGACGTTCAGCTATAGGAGCCTGGATGCCCTCATGCCAGGCTGGGCTGAGGCCCCCATTAGCTAGTGAGTCTCCTTCTCTCAAGGGCCACCCCTACTCTCCCCACAACTCCCCCCTATCCTTGATCCCAGGTCCCTTGACCTCTGCCCTGCTCCAGCGCTCATCTCTGACCCCACCAGGCTGCTCTGACTCCTGACCTCTTCCTCAGCACCCTCTGCCCACTGTGGACCTCACCAGATGTAGGCTGCGGCAGTCTACCAGGGCAGTGAGGTGCTGCAGATTCACTTCTGTGCCATTCAGCACCTCCTGGACACGGAGCAAGGGGTCCTGGGAGCAGGTGAAATGCAGAGTCAACACTGTACCATGGGGAGATCCAGGCCAGCTATGGGCTCCCCTAAGAGCCCCAGGTCACCCTCCACCTCAGCACAGGCTCTGAGGATCCTGGCCTTTAAGAAGGGTGACCTTGCAGTCTGCCCCAAACTTGCAGGGAGGGAAAGGGCACACGTGGATGCCTGTGCACAGTCTATCAAAAATCCCCAGGGTAAAGGAATAAAGATAGAGGGAGAAGAGGAAAAAGAAGACCTTATTTGAAAAGGGGCAGACTTCCTCTTTGGGTCCTGCAGCCCCTTACCTTGGTGGCAGGGTGCTCCCGTGGGACACTCCTCAGAAGTTCAGCCACAGTGTCCTGCATCTCCACCAGTGCCTTGTGGCTGCCAGACAGCTTCTGCTCCACAGAGAGGCGTAAGTTCCAGCAGCCAGACAGGCCATTCCTCAGCCCACCCCCATCCCCAACCCCAGGCAGCCTGCAAATCCCCAGGTGGCTGGCTGTGCCAGCTCTGCCCTGCAGGCTCCAGCAAGTGGCCTGCTCTCTAGTCACCTACACACCCAGGGACAACACAGCCCATTGTGGTGATGGTAACCTTGTGCCCACTCTAGAGAAAAAAGCAGGGCATTCTCAGGCAGACAGCACTCAGAACCTGGAGTCATGCCATTCGGTATGACTGGCAGCAGGTGAAGGGTTTGAGCAGCGGTGCTGCTGGCCCCTTAAAATCCCACCACCAGGACGCGCAAATGGACAACATTCTGCAGAGGTGTCTCCAAGACTTCTCCCATTCTTGCCCGATGGGCAGCTGGGCCCTTCCCCCTAGGGGTTTCCCAGGACAGCCCATGGAGTGAGAGGAGTCCAGGGCTGTGGTGGTAATAAGCAGGTCATAACAGATGGCTTGTGCCAGGGAATTTAGTATGGCAACCCCAGGAAGCAAGTGATACCACACACCATTCAGCTGGCTGCCTCTGCTCAGCCTTTGAGCTGTCTGTGGGCTCTGGATGTGTGGGCTACAAAGGCCAGAACAGGGCCTGCTCAGCCTCTCTGTAGACACTGTATCCTGGACTCTTCCCACCCCTCCACCTGGCCTGGCCTCCCAGTACAGGGCTGGCTCTCACCTGCTGGAAGGGGTTGGCAGCATAGGGTGAGCAGGCCAGGTAGTATTGCAGAATGTCTGTGGAGAGAGGGCAGGGTGGGCTGAGGCAGCAGCCCTGTGTGTCTGAATATGGTGTCTGTGTGCATGCACATGTCAAGTGTGTTTGCATGTGTCCTGTGTTATGTTTATGTATACATTTTCACACAGTGCAAATGTGTGCATGTACATGCATGCATGTGCACAGAGAATATATGTGACTACATACACACGTGTGAGTGGGCTGTGGTCTCCAGAGAGCTCCTGGCAGGGCTCAGACCTGGGGCCCCTGGTGCAATGACAGCACCTGTACTCAGCCCTGGGATCTGTGCTCCCAACGAGCCTCTGGGAGCTCAGGGCCTGTAAGACCAGATGTAGAAGTAGTGTAGATCCTCAGGAAGTCCCACCAGCCCCAATAGCCATGCCCCAGGTCCTTGTCACCTAGGAACCTGAAAATTTTAAAAGGCTATTCCATTATGGCTCACATCTCTCTCCTGCCCTTCCAGAATAAATCCCAAACTCTGACCTGCAGCCTGGCCCTGCTGGCCTCTCTGCTCTCTCTCCTCCCAGAGGGTCCAGCGTTTCTGCTTTCCAAGTATTTCTAGTGTTTCTGCTTCCGGGTCTCTCTGTACAATATGCAGCCTCAGTGGTTCAACTTTGGCGCCACCTGTCGGAGGCCTTGCACTGCCAGATCACCCACTCCGAAGCAACCCTGCGCCACTTGCCTAGCCCAGTCCTCAGGGGCTCCCCAGTCCTGAGCAGCTGGTCAAGGTAGTCCTGTTGGCTGACCAGCTTCCTGGCCTAGCACCTGCTTCTTTAAGACCTAGAGCCATGAAGGCGGGGACTCCTGACCTCCAGCCCTGTTCACCCAGCTCTCCCAGTTCAGCTTAGCTAGAGGACCAACTCTGACATGGCCACAGACTCACCCCCATTCAGCACCGAGTGCTCCTCCACCATCTTGGTCACATAGGTGTCAGGGTCCACACAGAAGTCGCTGGAACCCTGAGGAGGTGCAGGTAAGGAAGCGGTCACTAAGCAGAGCCTCTGGGGAAATGGTGCCCTGGGCCTTCAATGGGCACAATCTGACCCCAGGGTCTACTTTTGGCTCAAGAAGGTAGACTATGAATCAGGGATGGGAGGGAGGACGTATGGATATGCTGTGTGCCCAGGACAAGGACCCAGTGATCTGGGACAAGGTGGGAGGGACAGACTTCAGCTTCCTTCACCTCCCACCCAGGCTCAGCAGATTGGGACTGCTGGTCCTCTGCCACTCACCACAGACACAGCTAGCTCCAAACCCAGCGCACCCCAGCTGATGACCAGGGCCAAGACCCCCAGCAAGCAGACCCTTGGGACAAAAAAAGCTGGTCAGCAGCCCCCAGGCTGGAGGCTAGGACATGACGCTAGCTGAGTTATAACAGGAAGGCAAAACCCAGGTATACTGGGCATCTGACCCCTGGCTAAGACCAGGCCCACCTAAAGTCTAGGGGCTGGAGAGGTTCTGCTCCCAACTTGACTGCAGAAAAGGAATGATTTGACCGTCCTGTCCCTAAACCTGTCTCTAGAGCCCTTTCTTTAGCAAACAACAATCTCTACTTTCTCCTTTTTTTCTTTGCAGTGCAGGGAAATGGAAGCCGAAGGCTTGCACAGGCTAGGCAAAACTGTCAGTAGCTATACCCCCAGTCCCAGTTTCTGCTTCACCGAGAAGTCAAAGAGCCCTGCCAGCCTGGGCCAGACCAGGACCTTCCACACTGCATCCCCAGAGGCAGCCTTTTCAGTGGCCTTGGCAGGTGGGCTCTCCAGTGCATGGCTGGGCCTCTGCAGTGACCTTTCTTGGCTCCCATGCTCACTCCCGACCTGCTGGTCTGTGTGCTGCCCAAGCTCCCTGGGGCTCTGCTCCATGCCCACCCTCCTGTGAACCCTGGGTACAGTGTGCACAGTGCCCTGCTACCTGACCAGGCTTTGCTTCTCTCCAGTTCTCATCATCTGTGACCCTCACTTTACTTATTTGGCCCTCTAAGGCCTGGACATGCCACTGGGCAGGAGCTAGAGGGTCCTCTGGACTCATCTTGCACTAGGCACATGTACAGCTGGTATGTGGCTATGTGATTAGTCGGGGGGACAGGGACCCCATCTCAGAGCCACCCTAAGGGTAAGCTGTCACTGTTTCCATTTTTGGACAAGGGGACAGAAGAGACTAGGAGCTGATGCAATACCTGCCTACAACAGCTGGCCTGGTGAGTAACAAAGCCAACCAAACTACCTCCACATCCAAGGGCAGAGGTTACAAGGAATCCCAGCCTGGTCTCTTGCCAGCACGTGGGGACCTGGGAAGGTGGCTCCAGGTCTCCCATTTGCAGACTTTCCCAAAGTGACCCAAATTGGGCTGGGGGAAGCAGCTCACCACACAAGGCACAGAGTGCAGGTATCTTGGAGCAGGCTCTGCACCAGAAATGCGCTTGGTAAGGGCCTCTGGATCCCACCACAGACCCCATGGGTGACAGACCCCTGCTCCTCCCCCAGGTATACTCTCCTACCCAGACTCACCCTACCAGGATGCCCTTAGAACTGCGGATGAGGCCCACCAGCACCAGCAGGCAGATGATGACGTCGAGCAGCAGCAGGCCCAGGTAGCCCAGCCACCTGTGTGCACAAGGGGTGTGGGCCAGGTATGAACAAGAGGGGTCCAGTGAGAGGGGCAGAAGGGTGGGGCAGACAGCCTGGCTCCCAGGAGAGCCAGCCACAGGCAGCTGCAGACTTGGGGACAGGCATGGGAAAAAAATGCCCATTTGGCAGGTTCTTACCACTACCAGTGACCTCCAGCTGCCCTGTCCCCACCTAAGTGGCCTCAGGTGCTAGGTTCTGAGATGAAGGTGGGCCCAAGAAGGCCATGACTACCCTAGGTGCTCCAGGAAAGAGCACTGGACTGTACCTGTACCAGTCGTAGAGGTCCACCTGCTCGGCCAGCATTTCCAGGGACACTCCAGGATTCCTCCAGAAGGGGATGGCCTCGGTGCAGCCCAGCAGGGTCTCCAGAAGGCCCTGTAGCCGCTGGACAGCCCGCAGGGGCTCTGGTTTCCCAGCCAGCTGTCGCTCCAGGCTCTGCAGGCTGGGCTCCCCCGTGCGATTCAGGGCCATTCCTGTGTCCCACACCTGCCACCAGAACAGGATGGAGCTGAGCCCTACTAAGCACGGCACTGCCCACATGCACTCCTATCTTCCAGCTCAGCTCAGCCCACCCCACCCCACCCCACAGCCACTCACGCGGTCCTGCACCCCAGCCACCGTGCGGTTGGCATGACGGAGTGAGTAGGTAGCCCGATGGACGCCGTCGCTGGTCTCCCCATTGCCGTAGAAGCCCACTGCAATGCCCGCGCTGGAGAAGACCAGACTGTAACTGTGGGGTGGGGGCAGGGAACCCCACCATTCTTGGCTCCACCCACCTGCTGGCCCCTCCCATTGCCCCACCCTCCATGTTCCCCTCCCTGCCTCACCTGCAAACCAGCGTGGCGATGATAACACACCAGGCTGTGCAGCAGCAGTCGGCATCCAGGTGCTCGTCAGTTTTTCTCTGACGGCAGCACAGCCAGAAGGAATAGAAGAGCAGGAAGAGGAGGTCCAGGGCGAGGCAGGCCAAGGCGGTGGCCCCCAATAGCAGCAGCGCCTGGGGGTGGGGGAGGCTGTTGGAGAATGTGGCGGGTACCTATTCCATCCTCCCCAGCCCTGGAACTCCTCTTCCTGCTCTTCTTCAATAAACACATGAAAAAATACTAAACATTTTGTTACTAGGAAAATGCATACTAAAATAACCCTGAGATTTCATCTTACTCAGAAAGAGTGGCTACCATCAAGAAAGACAACAATAACAAATGCTGATAAAGAGGTGAGCAAAAGAGGAAACTTTTATGTTGTTGGTGAGAGTGCAAATTAGTTCAACCTCAAAGTAGGGCTGGGCATGGAGGCACAAACCTGTAATCCCAGAGTGCAGGAGGACTGCCTAAAGTTTGAGGCCAGCTTGGCTATATAGTGAGTATATGGTTGGCCTGAACTACATAGTGAAACCTTATGTAAAAGAAAAGCAAAATTGGAAATGTATTTGATCTAGCTATTGCCTTTCTAGGTATCTTTCCAAAAGTTTAGGGCATCATATATAGTAATAAATGCATACCCGTGTGTGTGTGTGTGTGTGTGTGTATTCATAACTGCCTTGTGAAATTGGAACTATCATTCCCAACATACGTTTCAAGGTAGAGACAGCTGAACCCAAGAACAGCAGCTTCATGGTGTGGGATGCGGGTGGCCAGGCAAGATGTGGTCAGTGTGGCACCACGAGCTCCAGAACACCCAGGGCTTGATCTTTGTGGTGGATAGTAATGACAGACAGCGTGTGAAAGAGGTCTGTGAAGAGCTCATGAGGGTACTGCTGAGGACATGCTTCAGGATGACAGCCACCCACTTGCTAAGGACTTCTCCAACACAACAAATGCAGCTGAAATCACAGACAAGCTGGGGCTGCACCCTCTATACCCCAGGAACTGGTACGTTCTTGCCACCAGCCAAAACAACCAAGAAGAGCTGGGTTGGGTGTCCAATCAGGTCCAGAACCGGAAGTAAACCAGAGCCCCATTTCCCTTCACTTCCTCTTCTCTGTGGCAAATGTGGAACTCTGTGTCCTGAATGTCAGAAGCTGTATCCATGGGTTAGTCACAGTGTGAACACATCGTATTGTGTATGTGCAGATGTGGCTGGTGGCCACATTTTGATTTCATCTAAATAGTTTGTTTCTGCTGAGGCAGTTTCTGGTATTCCTAGGCAACATTACTCAGTTTTTCTATTGTAAAAAGAGAATCATCTGTTAGTACTCAGAAGGGATTGGGGTATGTGAGAACCTGGCCTACAGGAGCTGCTGGGCTATTAGATCAGCGTTAGGATCTATTTGGTGATTGGTTAACCAGAACTCAGTGCAATTTTTAAAATAGAAATACTGAATAAAGAGACTGGGAATGGTGGTGCAACCTGTGAGCCCAGTGCTAGGGAGGCTGAAAACAGGAGGATCACTGAGTCTGAGCTGCATATTGAGACCCTGTACCAAATACATAAAAACAAACAAACAAAAAAGAAATACCTGATAATGGGGGCTGGGGAGATGGCTCAGTGGAATAAGTGCTTCCCTGGCAAGCCTGAGTTCATACCCCAGTTCCACAAAAAAAAAAAAAAAAAGAAAAAAAAAAAAAGAAATACTCGATAAGGAGACACCCAACACAATAAAATACAAAGAAGGAAGACTGTGGCTGGTGAAGGTCTTGCCATTTGGCCCAAATGCTAGCCCATCACATCAATCACATCAGCTGCTCCTCTGTGAATGCAAGAGATGGGGACAAGAAAACACCATCTATTGCCTGGTCAGAGTAGAAGTCCATGACCCCCATGGCCTTGGGCCACCTGCATTCTAGAGCTCTGTGTTTATACTCTTGCACCCACAGTCACTTTGGGCAGGCTGGGAGGGCCACAACAAGGACATGGGGCCCAATGTCCCCCTCATCCTTGATGAGTGTGCATCTCGAGTGGCAGCCCATGTTCCCCAGGCCCACTCAGATATCTGGGTCTCGCTGGTAGGAGCACTCCTGACTCTGTATGTGAAGGCCAATGGCCTGCAGGGGTCCAAATCTGCCATTGAAAAAGAAGCGTACTTTTCACTTTTGTATTTTGATAAACACAGAAGAAGCTGGAGTTGTTAAATGTATCCTGAGGAAACTGCAAAACTGGTTTACTTGGTGTTGTGGAACCTCTTACTGCTTTCAGTATACCATTAGCAATCAACCATTTTGCATACTTGTTTTCAGTTTGACAAGCATTGTAATTATAGTTATTAGAATAAAGTCTCAACTATTAAACAATAAAGAAGAATAAATTTGAGTGATTTGTAGGAAAATGGATGCACCTCGAGATCAGAATGTTAAGTGAAATAAATCAGACACACAATCTTCAATATTATATGCTTTCTCTCATATGAAATACCCAAGCATTAATAAAGAGCAAGATAATAGGGGGTTCTTGAAAGAATTCTGGGTTTACTGATCAAAACACTGTGTTTCTATTTCTGCAATTTATGATGTTAATAGTATCCAATACTTCCTAGAAAGTGTAATAAGCTTTACACTTCACTAACCAGGGTTCTTTCTCTGTCCAGGACAATACCACTTTATATTTCTGTCAAGTAAACAAATCTTTTTTTTTTTTTTTTGGCAGAACCGGGGATTGAAATCAGGCCCTTGTGCTTGCCAGGCAAACATTTACTCTACTGAGCTATTTCCCTGGTCCCAAGTAAATAAATCTTTGAATGTGAAAAAATGAAGTCTACACATTTATACCAGAAAAAACAAAACAAAAAACACAAAGCAAAAAAGCAAATGTTCCCCGACTAGCCATGTGGCTGGAAGCACTTGTACTTCACGTGCCAAAGCGGGGGCTTCCTGACAGTGGGCTGCACTCCACTTTGGGGAAGAACCACAGAGACTCAAGAATCCAGGGGGGCCACTGTCACAGGCCCTGGCCCTCACCGCTGCCCCCCACTGCCCCAAGCCCTGTGGTTGTCCAGTTAGCAGCCTCCTGGGAACTGCAAGGCACTCGAGGCAGGTACCAGCCTGCATTTTCAGCATGGAGCTGTCTCTCACTGCCCTGCACTCACAGGCTGGGTTGGGAAAAGAAGCTGGCACCAAAGCCACTGCTCAGAGGCCCCTGAAGCCCAGAAGACTGACCCAGGCATGGTACAGAGGATTGAGACAGGCCAGGCTTCATCAAAAGCCTTTGTGGGGCGTGGCCAGAGTGTCAGTCCTTATACCCCAGGCACCAACACATCCCATCTAGCACCAAGCCCAGCATACAAGTTGTTGGAAAACATTAGAGTCTGCAAACAATGTCCTCTCACTCCCCAGATCTATCTAGAGGTGCCAACCATAGCAGCTGGTGATCACAGGCCCGAGTGGGATCCCTTCCTGACAGGTGACAGGCAAATAACAGAACAGATATGTGAGGGCAGCAGAACATTCTCAGAGCCCAAGTTTCAAATGACCCATGTCTGACTCCACACATTCATAGAGGGCCACCCTGGGCTTCCCATGGTTCTGGGAGCTGTGCAGCAGGCCCCATCTGGGCCCAGAGTCAGTTACACCCCTCTGGAAGGACCTCCCTCTGCCCTGGCTGACAGGCATCCAAGGCCCTGGCTGGGGTGGCCATTACTCACCTGTTCTCCCAGCTCTACTCACTGAAGGACGCAACTCTGGGAGAAGCCTTAGAGCAGCATGCCCTATGGGAAAACCTGCCCAGGGGTGAGGTGGCTGTGGGGTGAGGAGATAAGGGTTTGACCCCAGACAGGTGGTAGGCAGAAGGAAAACAGGTGCTCAGCCACTGGCTCCCACAGTCGCCCAGGCGACCTGTCCAGCCAGTGTGCAGCCAGCCAGCGCTCAGTCCTCAGGCCTAGATAATGTTCTAGGTGGCGCCAGGACCACACACTCCCATTTGCCAGATGGAAAATAAGATATAGCAAGACATGCATCGGGCTGACGGGGACATAGGAGCAGGTAAGCCTGTTCCCAGAGGGCACTGCCCAGGCAGGCACCTGATGTCCAGCAGTGAGGGTGTCCAGGCAACTTGAGTTTATGAAACGCCTCCAGGTGCTGGGCACAAGGTGAAGTGGAGGATCCAGCAGATGGCGGCCCTTCCCTGAGGCAGCGAGGCCACACTGGCACCATACAGGTGAGAGGGACCATGAAAATACAGAGCAGATCAGGGAGTCAGGCATGGTGGTGCAGGCGTGTAATGCTAGTAGTATGGGAAGCTGAGACAGGAGGATCCCAAGTTTGAGACCAGTCTGGACAACTTAGTGAGACCATGTGTTAAAAATTTAAAATAGGGGCCAGGGAGATAGCTCAGTAGAATAAGTACTTGCCCAGCAAGCGCAAGAGCCTGAGTTCAACCCCTAGTTCTGCAAAACAAAAAAAAAATTTTTTTTTTTAAAGGCTAGAAATGTAGCTCAGTGTGAAGGTCCACTAATAGCCAAAATATGAAGGGACCATGGGGAAGACCCCAGCAGGTGGTCTGTACTTTAAACAGTGGCCAGGGTTGACGTCTGGGAGACAGCAAAATTGTCATCCAGTGAGGCTGCTGTGAGGATGAGCAAGCCATCAGAAATGAAGGACTGAACACAGCCTAGGAGGGGAGCCAGCTACCATGAGGGTGGGAGGCTGAAGCTGCTTTAAGGCCCAGCTCTGCCGCCTGGTGGTCAAGAAAGGGTGAGCACCCAACACCCTGAATGCCCAGCCCTGAGGTACACTGAGCCAGCGATTGAGACTGGGCATGTAATCCCAACACTTAGGAGGCTGAAAACAGGAGAATCACTATGAATCTGATCTATGTAGTAAGACCCTGTACTAAATACATATATATTTTTTTAAATGTACAAGCAGGAGCTGGGGAGATGGCTCAGTAGAATAAGTGCTTGCCTGGTTTTGCAAAAAAAAAAAAAAAGTGCAAGCATGTATCTGCACTCAGGCACAAATGACTGCAACCACTCCCACACACAAGAGCAGGCAGGCATATATGCGTACACTTAGGAGTATGCAAGCCCCTGGGCATATAGAGGGGCATTCCCCAGAGGCAACAGCTCAGCAGAAGAACTCAGGCCTAGCCACAGCTCCCTGGGTGGGGCAACTCCTAGTCAAGGGCAAGGGTAGGACTAGCACCCAAGTAATCCCAGGATCAGGTCCCTGCTGGCAGTGATCAAGGATGCAGGGTCACTCAGGCCCTGAAGCCATGACAGGCAGGCCAGGTGCCTGACATGCCCATTTCCTAACCGTTAGATGATCACGCCTCGTATTACTCCTCTTCCCATCCTAGCTGAGCCCTTCCTAGGAAGACAGGAATACCACCTCCACTCTCTATGTCCTGAGGTCTGCCTCCACATCCCCAAAGATGGTGCTGGCAAGGACCCACCGGCTCATCAACTAGGCAGGGGTGGGGAGGACCCCTGCCCTGAGAGCTCATCTTTAGTCTGCCCCCTAGGACCCTATGCAGAGCCTGCATGGCAGATGCTCAGGACAGACCCCAAACTCCTACAGGCCAGGGCAGCTTCCCTCAGGCAGGGCTAGTGTGATCTGTGGTCAGTGCTTAGCCCCTGGGGTAGGACCAGGGTCCTAGCCCCTCAGCTCTAAGACCAGAGGGGATGGCACTGAAGACCAGTTAGCATGGGAACCCAGGGCCTCAGCCCAACCTGGATACCAGCAGAGCTGTCCCCATCTGGGTCTACAATGCAGGGCTTTCGTGTATGCAGCATACAGAGCAGCTGTCTTGGCCCAGGTGTCTTGAGGGGAGAGTATTATGGCCAGCATGACTTCCGCCCTGTCTCTGTGGCCTGATTCACAGGGGACAGGTGTCCACAAAGGCACTACACCAACAGCAATTGGTCGCAGCCCAGCCACCACTGTCCAAAGGCCCACTTGGGATGAGAATGGGAAATGTTTGATCAGCACTTGGGCTTTGACCACGTGACATTTTCCATCTGTGGCAGAAGTGATGCAAGAGCTTGGTCAGGCAAGGCAGACACTCAGCTCTGAACTGTGCCCTCAGCCACAGCATAGGTGGCAGGAATGACACTGCTCTGCAAAGGGGACCCAGAGGGGATGCAGCCATACATAGAGGGGGCTGCAAGCCACCCCACCCCATTGAGGTCTCCGCTGTCCCTTCTCTGAGCTTGGGGCTCCTACTCCTCAGCCTGGATCACCCCATCCTTCTTAAGACCATGTAACCCCAAAACTATGGCCACTGGGGACACTGCCTCTGGCCTGTGTCTAGACTCTTCCCCAGTGCCCTACAGCCCTCTAAAACCCTTACTCACTCTGGAAACATCCAACAGGATGGAAAGCAGGGGTCTGCAGTCTCACTGTATCCCAAAGCAGACCAGGGCTGGCTCTTACGCAGTGAGGCCTGCAAAGCAAGGCCAAGGCTGACAAGAAGCAGGTGAGTCAGGGCTGGACCTGGGATTCTCTGACCTCTAGACCTGAGCATTTGCTGCCCTGGATCAGGAACCCTGTTCTCTCTGTTTTTCTTTTTTTTTTTGTCTTTTTGAGACAGGGTCTCACTATGCAGTTCAGGTTGGCCTTAAGCTCACTTTGTAGGTCAGGATGGTCTCAAACTCACAACAATCCTCCTGCCTCAGTTTCCCGAGTGCTGGGATTACAGGCATGTGCCACCACGCCCGGCGCCCTGTTCGCTCTGAAAAACCCTTACTGTCCCACAACATTCAGCATAGGCCATCTCCCTGGATGTCTTCAGATGAGAGACCAGAACTCAAATCCTGCTTGACACTGGTCCTACAAGGACTCCAAGCCCTGGCCAGGCTCCCTACAGAGGCAGGTGCCCTAACCAATCCTGTTCCATGGGCAAATGGCCAATGTGTGGCATCAAAGGCTTACAGAAAGGCTGGGCAGTGGGAGGTTCCATAACATGAATAGGATAGGCAAGGG
>PVKA01016749.1:0-47250 GCA_004027165.1 Ctenomys sociabilis | reverse complement strand
AGACAGGGCAGGAGGGGAGGGGACAAGAGAGGAAATGAGTAAGGGAGAAGAAGGGAACTAGGGGCTTAATTTGGCTCCTGCTTTAAAGGGATTCAAGTCAGCTTGCTCTATGGCAGAAACATCCTGGCAGAAGGGTGGCAAAGGAAAGCTCTTACCGCAAGTGTAGGAAGCAGAGCAAGAAGGGAGGAGCCAGAGAGGGAGATACGCCCTTCCAGGCCCTGCTTCCAGTGACTGCCCTCCAATCAGGCCCCACCTCCTCACATCACTTTAGCTAGAATTCATCAATAGAGCAATCAACAGATGATAGTGCCCTAGGATCCAAGTACCTTTCAAAAGCCCCACCTCAACACCTGAGATTTCTGGGAGCATTCTGAAGATAAATAGCAACAGAAGGGGAGACAAGCAGCAAGCACATAAGCAATAAAATATTTAACAAATTATGTGATGCTAAGTGTTGAGGAGAGAGATAAAACAGGGCAGCAGAAGAGTGCATATTGTAAACTGGTGGGCAGAGAACAGCTTTCTGAAGGTTCATGACTGGGAGCTGCGAGACAGTCACTCCAGGTCAAAGGAGGAGCCAAGGTAACAGCACACCCGACACACCCTAGGAAAAGCAGGGACCCTAGGGTCCAGTGAGCCATGGGAGGGCAGGGGCAGAGCTGTGTAAGTCTGGGTTTTATTTTGAGGAAGGAAAACTTATTGGAAGATTGTGGGCTAAGAAGAAACACAATCTCTGCTCTAGGAGGGTGGGGATTTGTGACTGTTTTGAGTTGCGTTCTGCCGCATCACTGCAGTTAAACCCGTGTCTTGCACCCCGCAGATGTTTAGGCAGTATTGAACAAGAAAATGAATGACATGGTGGGACTTACATATTTAAGAACACATTTGGGCTGCTGTATAAGGAGCAGAATGCAGATGGGGAAGGGATGCAGGCAGGCAGGGAGCAGAGCTCCTGGCGCTATAGACAGGAGCAGTCAGGTTGGGTGTAACAGCTGGAAGGAAGAGAGAGACTTGCTGAAGATAAGGTACAGATGAGAGAAGGAAGTCAGGGGGACCCCCGGGTCAGGGGCCTGAGCCATTGGATGTGCAGGGTTGCCCTTCCAGCGAGAGAAACAGACAGAAAGACAGACAGACAGACAGACAGACAGACAGAGAACATTGGAGGAAATGAGGGTTTGGGGAGTTACAATATGTGGAAGTATTTTTGTGCATGTTCATTTTACGATTACGTGGCATTCAGGGAAAGTACTGGGTGGATGCCTATTAAAGTTTTGGAGCTCTGGGAATGAATCAGTGCTGGGGAAAATTTGAGAATCATCAACATGAAGACTGGTGAAACCAAGAGAAAGAATACTGGTGAGAAAAGAAGAGGTTTGAGAGACAAGCCCTAGGAAATCCCATCTAGAGGGCAGATTTCAAAACATGTCAGTAAATTCAGGAGCCATTGGAAGAGCACGTGCAGGGAAGTGGCAGGAAGATGGGAACTCTGTGTCCTGGAGGAAGCCAGGGGCTTTGGCCTTTGTCCATCAAAGAGCAGAGGTCACTGGCAACCACCATGAAAATAGAGGAAAATGACGAGGACAACAGTCCCATAGGTGGCTCTCAAGAAAGGCAGAGAGCCAGTGAGGCAGAAGGGCAGAGGTAGCTTCCAGTGAACTGGCAAGAGGGTACTTTATTTTATTTTAGAGCTTACACATGCATCAAGTGTGTGGTTTGTGTATAGCAAGGCTTACACAACAAAATGTTTTTGGAGGCTGAAACAAGGAGAATGAAAAAAGCCAATGAGATAACTTTTTGGAAGCGTGTTCAATAAGAGAGAGGAGAAAATTGATCATGGAAGGAAGAGAAGCCAAGGGAAAGACTCACTAAATGGAATGTATCTCAGCCTATCTGAGTGCCAGGCTATTCTTCACCATCATCCTCTGACACAGGGCCCTGCTGTAGGCTCCCAAGGGGACCTGAAGCATAACATCAAGGAGGCATAGGGAGAAACACCACCTACAAAACCCTCAGAACTATTTTTGTCTCAATTTTCAGAAGTAAATTCCCATGAAGGTGACTTTTCATCAAAAAAGAGAAGGGCTCTGGATGGCTCCATGTTTTTAAATTCTGATGGTAGAAGAAAATATGACTGATGGTAAGGAAATGAAGAAATCCTTTGGAGGCTAAAATCTATGTGCAGACATGGCGCGATAGCTCCGTGGACTAATGCACCTGTTTAAGCAAGCTTAGGCAAATGCAGAGACTGCAGTTCAACATCCAGCACCACATGGTGTGCCAGCCCTGCCCCCAGAGCAGGCTGAGCTGGCCAGAATCTGGATGTGGTGTCACAGGCCTGTAATCCCAGAGCTGGGGAGGCTGAAAACAGGTGGATCACCATGAGTCGGAGCTGCATAGTGAGACCCTGTAATAACCAAACACATTAAAAAAAAAAAAAAAACCTATCTGTGTGATACAGGAAGGGAGGTGATGCAAATGGATTCCATCAACCCTAGGACTTGCAGCACTAAATAAAGGTCTTAGATGTTTAATTCTAGCCACTCCATCTTTTCAGTGTAAATCTTTGACTCTTAATCATACATAAAACTGAGATGTTTGCCAGGTATGGTGACACACACCTGTAAGCCCATCATTGTAGGAGAAGATGCAGGGGGATTGGAAGTCTGAGCACATGCTGGACAATTTAGCAAGTTAGCAAGACACTGGGATTTTTATTTCTCCAAGTGCTCTGCTTAAAATCCCAAAGATAAAGTAGGAAACATTCATACAAGTTGAACAGGCATCCATTTAAGAACAGGATTACAATGCCTGATCATAGATGTGAATTTTGGTCTTTTTCCTTCACACACATGATATTTCCCTGACATCTGTGCAATACAAATATATCTAGAAAGTGTGAAATGAAAAATCTGCTCCACTAAATATATAAAAGGGACCCTGAATGAAGTCTTCATGATGGCGTTCGTCATCACGGGCACAGATGGCGTCCTTTCCCGCTCCCACTGCAGCCTCCCCAATACCAGCTTAAGTTTCAGCCACTGAATTATCCCCAAAATATCACATGCAGCAGAAGCCTGACAGCAGCCGAACAGCACATCAGCAAGCTACGCTCTTATGTTTTAGTCCTCTGAGTACATCAAGCGAGAGGCCCATAAATCAAGGAATGTATGGTTTCTACACAAATAATGTGGATTCTGCACAGCACCTGTTGCTCTGGAAATCTGGATGACATAATTGTATAGTGGTCTTCATGCTACTTTGCCAATAAGGAGTGGCATTACTGTCCTGCAATTATCAGTTTTCTTACATTGTTCATGCCATAGAACATGTCAGCTTCTTACCACTGCTCCTATGTCCACACAGTAAGGCATGGGATACACACCATCATTAACATGTCATTTTACTCCCTAATCTACTTATGGAAGCCATAAGTTACGAATGTATGGTGTGTAGATTTCAAACAGTGGCCAGAAAGCCAGGGAGAAATGACATGTGTTGCAAAGTCATCAGAAAACCACCTGTGTCCATCTCATGATATCTTAAGTTGGAACACCAATACTAGCAGATAGGACTTACAAAATAGAAACGGTTGAGACAAGAAATGTGTAAGGCCCTGACTCCTGCTCTGGGTAGGCCTGGGTGAGGGTGATGATAATGTAATTCTAGGGTGTATCTTAGGAATGTGGTGGATGTTTTAAGAGGTTGTGTGGAGGTACAGAACCGGTGAGGGGGCAGTGAGCAAAATAAGAAAAGAAAGAGAAATTGAAAAGCTTGTTATTTGGTTAGATCTCAGGAGCACATGTGACACTATTCAGCTGGAAACACACTCAAGCGTAAGAAGCGAAGTGCTTCACAGCAACTCTTCAGGCCTTGACTCTTGAATCCTAAACCATATAATTTTTCATCACTGAAAAGTCATAGTCTTTGTTTTGGTTACTTTTCTCTTGTTGCTGAGACAAAATACCTGATGCCCAGAATTAAGAAAGAAAAGGGTTACAGAGCTCATGGTGTGTGGAGCTTTCAGTCATTCTTGGCTGGCACCAAGGCATTGACACATGGCAGAAGGCAAGAGTTTATGGTGGTGGAAAACAGCAAAAGCCACATGAACAGAAAGGGAGGAGAAGGAGTAAGCCTCTTTCTTTCCCTTATATTGTATGCAGGCCTTGCACCCCATGATGGCTACAGAATTCATACCCATAATCCCAGCACTAAACCAGAGATCAATGATAAACTCTAGAATCTCATCCCATGTCTTCATGAAGATTTGGGGGGACATCTAAAAACAAACTATAATAGTCTTCTTTTTTTATTTCTATCTTCCTTCCCTCCTTCCCTCCCTCCCTCTCTCCCTCCCTCCCTTCCTTCCTTCTTCCCTCTCTCCCTTCATCCCTCCCTCTTTCCTTCTTTCCTTCCTTTCTTTCTTCCTCCTTTCCTCTCACTTTTTTTCCTAGTTCTGGAGATTAAACCCAGGCCTTATGAATTTTATTCAGAGACTCTACCACTGAACTACAGCCTCACCATTTTTACTTTGAGACAAAGTCTCACTAAGTTGCCCCAGGCTGGTCCCAAACTTGTGATCTTTTCACCTCATCTTCTGGAACTGTAAGTGTAACTGCCACAAAACAGCTCCTCTTTCCTTCAATAAGGCAAATTCAATTTTAAAATAAGAAAGACTTTCTATAAGATATCTATAGGAAATAGCATTAATAACGGCTTGAGTGGTTATTGGATAACCCACAAATGAGCACTCAGAGCCTCAAGTATTTCTACATACAAAATTTCAGGGAAAAGTGACAGGAAGAAAAATCACATGAATGGTTCACATTGCAATCTTTGAAAGCCCATGAACAGCAAATGTACACAGGGCCATGTTATAGAAAGCACCCATGAACTTTGCTAAACTTCCTGGCTTCTCATGGGAGCCACTCTTGTTTTTGGTGACAAAGGAAGCAAGCAAATAGGAGAGAAGCAAGGGTTTCCAGATCTGTAAATCACACCTGTTTGTTAGTACAGTAATCATCAGCCTGGAACACACTAACACTGGGCTGGCCCCAGAATGATGGGTGTCTCTGATCCAACTGCTGGGTCATTTAGAAGTACAGTATAGGGTGGCTAAATTTGCCAGTTAGTGAGTGGCCTTTCCTAGACGGGGCCATCATCCTAGCAAGCTTGGTTTGGTGAAATTAAGAGTAGGGAGAAGGTAAGCAGAAGAGTGCCCACTCCTATAATCTGAGGACAGAATGCTTGAGGCAGACAAAGTTCCTTTCGATGCAAGACAAAAACAGAGCTATGCACTATCTAATTTTGTCAAATTGGGGAATCCAGATCATTCAAGTGAAAAAGTAGCCCAAACCTACAAACACTTGAACTGGACACTCTCAAGGTTTGCTTGTCATTCTGAAGGGGCTGGGCCCTCTCTCCTTGACCATCTGGAAGGCCTGGATTGGAGTCTGGCTTATCACTTCTTTTAGGCATCTTACATATCCCCTCTGTTCCCATAACTAACTCCTCAGGCTGAGGGGCCCACCTCTCTCCTGCCTATGCAATCTCAGGGCATCTTTATTAACATGAAGTCCTCTCACTGAGCACTTCTGAGGACCTAGCACATGCCAGGCAAAGTGCTTGGGATGGGAGAGAAGAGCCAGCTCCAACAATGTCCTTGTCCTGAAGAAGCTCTGATGTTTGAACAAGGAGGCTCTGGCACACTTTCAACTCAGGGAACTGCAGTGTGATCCGGGCCCCTTAGCTGTATGAATGAGGGACGATGGGAAAACAGGCAAGGAAATGGTTAATTATGCCTGGCAGAACTGTTATTCTGAGATGTGATTTGGACTGTAACTTCAAAAACAAATGAATGTGTAACTGAAAAAATGGTGTGGCTGAACATGAATCAATGACTAAGTACCTCAATTGTCCCTAAATTGTAATAATTACAGGAAGCACATGAAAACACTTTGCTTGTCTGTTTAAACCATCATTGCCTGGCTCATTTTTGTAACACACAACAATACTAACAAGTTTTATGAGCAATATCAAATTATATCAGAAGTCTGACACTATGGTTTAGCACCGCGTAGCATGAAGCAGCTCCCTACGTCTTTCATTACAAACAAACAAATAAACATAAATCAGACACTGGAAATAGGGAAATTCTTAATTATCCAAGCTAAGATGGGAATGAATACCTAAACCCACAAATGGGAAAACTGGCAACCCAAGTGAATTCAAAATTCTTCCCCCCCTGCCCCCACACTCGTTTTCTATAGTGGACAAAAAAAAATGACCTGTTTGAGTTATTGGCTACTTCCACTTATAGGGAAAAAAAGTGCAGGTAATGAAAGTTACAAATTTTTGAGATTAAAAAATAAACTATATGGGGCCAGGGAGGTGGCTCAGTAGAATAAGCACTTCCCTGGCAAGTGCAAAGGCCTGAGTTCAATCCCCAGTTCTGCCAAAAAAATAAAAAAGTAAATAAATGAAATACACTATAAATTCTAACAAAGAAATCCTTTGTTAATTTTTAGGGCTAGCATTATTTATCTTTCTTAAGCTGTATAACTTTCCTTACCTATCTATCAGTTATCCCAGAATGCTGAAGGTGGAAGGAATCACAGAATCAGCTGGCCTAACTTCACAGACCAACAGAGGTGGTCTGTTGAGAACTACAGCTGCCCTTTAATATTTGCTTGGTTGTACTGATGATTGATCCACAGAAGACAAAGCTTAAAGTGATCTTTTAATATGTCCATCTTTAAAGTGTAAGTAGAATTATAAACAGAATCCAGTGACGCTTGAACCCAACCATTCCTCCACACCAGTGCACAGATAGGCTGATCCAGCTCAGGATGGGCCCTACCTACAAGTCAATAATGTCATAACTCCAACTAATTTAGGCAATTGACTTTAAAGAAAAACCACCCAGATGAAAAGAGAACCGTCACTCCACAGAGCAGCCAACTGCGTTAGTCGGCTAGTGCAGAGCCCTAGTGCAGAGTCAGCCAGAACGTAGTTTATTAAATGAAACACTCTTAAGTCCGATTTGCCTCTAGGTCTAGGAATTAAAATAGTGTTTCATTTTTCCAAACGCCACATTCCATAGGAGGTAGTAAGGGGGGGCGGGGGAGTCCAACAGGGAATTCTGCCACAATCGATTTGTCTACCAAGCAGGCACACACGTTCGTACTAGGATAGACATGTAAACGCTAATCCCTTCTTAGTAGAAAACACACATTTTCAAAATGAATCCCCAATCTAGAATGAATTACCGTAATAGCCACAGCAGGAGCGAGTCCGCTGACGAGGGACGCAGATGGGGCCACCTGCTTTGAGACGCCTTGGACCTCAACACCGTTGGGGTGTTTACAGGCTGGCCTTTGCGGGTAGGGCATCTACCCTTCTAAAATCGCGTTTAAATCCCAGGAAATGACAGAAGATGCCTCCTCCCTTAATCTTTGAACTACGCTGCTCTTCCTGTATCCATTTCTGCCAAGCACAGCATCGTTGTCTTTTCAAAGAGAGAAGAAGAAAACAAAAACAAAACAAACAAAAAAAGCACAAGGGGGAATCGCACCACTGCAGATCCCACGAGGAGGAAGTAACAAAACTACAGCAACATCAAATCGTTTCTCGGGCAACTAGGAAAATCCCCAAGCTGTATGAGTGTCAGCCCAATGCAGACTGAGGTGCGCTGTGCCCGGAGCCACGGGCGTCTCTGCAGCCTGTGTTCCTGCCAGCTGCCCCTCCCCACCCCCACGCGCTGAAATTCGGCAGGGAAGAAGTTATGGTGCCCAGCCTGTGTGCAAGGCAGACCGCGCATCCGCGCCCCCAGAATCAGCCAAGTGGCCCGGACGTCAAAGCAGCCGAGCAATCAGAGAGCTCTGGGGGGTGCGGGGAACGGAGGGGCCACTTTGTTGGAGCGCTTGGATTTTGCTGCATTGTGACGGTCCGCGAATCTTGGGTAGGAGGAAGCGCACCTCCAGCCAAAAATGGACCGGACGCGCGTGTTCCAGCTCCTCCCTCCCGCCCGCCAGGGTGCAGGTCGCAATACGGTAGGCGACATGACGGGCTGCTTCCTCTCCAACTCAGGTGCCAGGCCCAGCGGAGGGCACAGCCAGCGGGACCAGAGCATCCTTGCCGCTGACAACACCCAGGGGAGCCGGGGCCGGACCAGGTCGCGCACCCAAGAAAGCGCCAGCGAGCTCGTGAGGGGACCTGGGCGAGGGCAGGGGGACCTCGGCCGGAGTCGCCTGGGACACAATCGTCCACAGCGAGCTCAAAGCGGAGCGTCGATATCAGCTCGGGTCTCCAGGGTGGGTGTGGGCTGGGAAGAAGGATTACGTAGGTCTCTCCGCCCCCTCCCCGGGCACCTCCTAGCCGTACGCCCGCTGGGGGGCTTCTTTGTTTCTCTCAGCGCCTCTTAGAAGAGCCGGGCGCACTCGCTCCACCCCAGCCGGGGTCCCCACCCGCGCACCTAGCCCGGCGGGCGGTGGCGCGCACCAGGCTGACAATTGAACCTCGCGGGAGAAGGAGAGGGTGGAGAGGAGGGTGGATCCCGGCCTGGGGAACGAGGACGCCTCTGGGTTTTCGCGGTCGCTGGAGCCGCGCACTAACTGGGGTCGCAGGGGCGGCGGGAAGGGTCCCCGCGGCGCGCTCACCTCGGCAGCTCCGGGCCCGGCGCAGAGCATCTCCGTCCGTGCGCAGTCACAGCCGGGGCGCGCACGTGCCCTGCACTGGCGCCGGGGTCCTGCCTCGGGACCCGTGGGACGCCGGCCCCCCGGTGCCTGGTGCCTGCAAGCGAGCGAGCGAGGATGGGCCGGGCGCACCGAGGCGAGCTGGGCTGCAGCTCCCACAGCAGCGCCTGACGCGCGGCAACGCGGCGCACTTCCTCGCTTTATCCTCGCTTTATTCTCGCGCCCGCATCTCCTCCCTCCCCGCTGCTCGAGGTGGGTACCAGACTCCCGGGCCAACCACAGGCCCGGCTGACTCCGCTCGGCGCCGCCCCGCCCCGCAGCCTCCGCGAGCCCCCTCCCGCCCCCGCCCATCCGTAAATATATATTGATTCTTGTTCCCGCCGGCTCCGTCCTTCCATCCAGAATCAACCGCGGCTCATCGGCCCTTTTGTATATGTGCAAAGGGCGTGTTGCAAAAAGGATGGGGCACAGAGACCCAAGGCAGGTACCCCATGACAGGTGTGCTTGGCCTCTGCTGTCCACGCCTTCCCCACTCATCTTGTGCACAGTTAGGAGCGCTCGCGGACATGTTTTGGGACACTGTCCTGTGTCTGCACAGTGAACACGCCAAGCGAACGCTGTTAGGGCAAACGCAAATGCAAATCCAGCAAACTTGGCCAAAGCTGGCATTCAAGGCAAATTTGGAATTAAGCTGCAGTGTCAGGGTGTTGCAACCGGAGGGAATCACGCTCATCCTGTCCTTGTCCAGTCAACCAAGATGCAGAGAAAGATGACGTGCTGGCCGCTGTGGGTGCTGGCTGCTCGGTGGATGTGCATCTGTGTTCGTGTGGTCCACACTTGGCTTTCGTGTGTTTACTTAAGATGCTGAGTGTTTGAGCACCATCTCCATTGTCTGTGATTCTATGTGTGCTTCTCACAATGCTTATTTATTTCTTCAAATTCTCCTGCCCAATACTCCCTGCAATAAGCTTTTTATTACACCCTGAAAGTTATCTTCTTTGCCATATCCCAAATCCAACAGTCTTCCAGGATAAACATAAGGTGGACCCTGACTCCAGAGCTCCTTACTGAAGACCTGAGAGCAGACTTTCTCCAACCAAGTCCTCCAGCTCCCTCAGAGATCAAGGGCAGCTTCTCAGTGCCCCGCCCCCCTTCACTGACCTGCCTCTAGGCATTGATTTCACTCTAGGTGCAAACTTCTCCCTTAGTAGAAACCTTACACCTGGCTGACTAGCCTCGCTAGCTGTGCCCCTTTCTGCAGTGGGCCTATCTCCTCCCTTTCCTTCATCCACTCTGGGTACTCTGTCCTTTCCCAAAGGACCCTTCACTGTGTTGGGCAGCAGTTGGATTTTCCGGTCAGATGAGCTCAAAGCTGACCACTTTTCAGACATCAGCTAAAGATGCACACAGAATGTTGGACGCACATTTCCCCAGATAATACACTTGAATTAATGTCAACTACTCTATGAAGAAAAACCTTCGAGAATAGACTCAGCCAGGCTGCAGCAGTAAAGACCAGTATCAACTGTGTGATGTTTCAAACAAGAGGCAAGAAAGAAAACAAACAAACAAACAAACAAACAAAAAATGAAAGAAGAAAGCAAGCCTTCTTGCATAAACCACTGTGCCTGGTTTTAAATTAATATTTCACTACCAAACCACAAACAAAGGATAATTCTCTACCTCAATTAATCGCAGGATGTTCACTGCATTATTTTCAGGGATGTAGCTTGAGCCTGGTTTGGACAGCTTCTCCCTGTTCTATCTATCATGGAGATGACATGACAGGTTAACGTCTCTCTTAAGGGTTATTGATGTAACAATCCTGAGATATGCTTCATTATCCCCTAGGGAGGTCTTTCTCTCCTTTCCCCCTCCTCCCTCTCTCTCTCTCATTCCTCTCCCTCCTGAATATAGAAAAATTCAAAGTATAAGTATGCAGTTTCATGTCTCAGTGTTTTCAATAGTACGTTTTTTAAAGTACCTGCTACCAATGCATTGGCATCAAATGCATTCCTGTGTGTTGTCTTTTTATCCCTAATAGTCCCAGTGTAGTATGGGTAGCATTGTGCTATTGTACCCAGAAAAAGCAACAAAGCCACACAGCTTCTGTGATTTCCTTAAGGACTTCGTGGGAAAACCTCCAGTCTAGACATAATTGATATCAGCTGTTTTTTACCTTTAAACTACAAGTATTGGGTGGGCAAGGGGAAAGACTTGGCACAAATTTTAGAGCCACCCACATAGTAGTCATATTCATAAAGCTTCCAATATACTCCCGAAACTCAGAACATTTCTAAATTCAGTAATAGTAAGTCATGATGCTGACGCTCCACAAAATATTTTTTTTTCTTTTTGCGGTACCGGGGATTGAACTCAGACCCTGTGCTTGCCAGGCAAGTGCTTATTCTACTGAGCTACCTGCTGGGCCCCAAAAAATACATTTTTGCAGTGTTGGGGATAAAACCCAGGGCTTTCAGGAGTATTAGGCAAGTGCTCCACCGCTCAACTGCAGCTCCAGCTCAATATTAATCCTGTACGATAGCATGAGCCAATGAAGTCTAGGCAGAAGCCTGTTATCTGGAGGCTTGGTGTCTTCACCTTTGGTAACTGGGCCTCACTGGATATGAGAGTGGCAGGTGAAAAGGAGGATATACAGCCCTTGCCACACGCACATAAAGGGTCCTGCTGTGCCAAGAAAACTGTGGCTCACCAAGGGGCTTATCTGGGTATAGACCTTTCCTATACTGTTTGAAGTGAGTGCTTTATGGAGGGTGGAAATGGTGAAGCTGCGCTTACCACGAATGTCTAACACAGTCTCTCTCCACAGAGCTAAGGGCAGTCAGTAATATGTGCTCATCGTTTAGACACCAGAGGTGGTAAAGCATAGGATAAGAACACCGAGTCCAGGTTGTTCAATTTGGTCAGTTGAGCAAGTTGCATAGAAAAACAAGTCCTTTCTATAATGACAGATGGAGGAGTTTTGACTTGTTCTTGTTCTTATTCTTATTTTGCAGTACTGGAACTGAACCCAAGGCCTTTGCACTGAACTACACTCTTTACCAGACTGATTACTTGTTTTCCATAACCTTCTTTTTTTTGAAACAGGATCTCAAATTGCTGAGTTCTCCAAGCTGGGCTCAAACTTGTGTTGCTCCTGCCTCGGCCTCCCGCTGTGCTACTATTACAGGTGTGCACTACCACACTTGAATGAGCGTTTTTAAACAGTAAATCTGCACGTGCATGCTGTGCAACAGTGGCTTTCTTAACAGTAATCTAAACCTCAGCCTGGCTTTGGACCACAGCAGGTGCATGCGTGTGTGCGCATGTGTGTGTGCATGTGTGTGTGTGTGTGTGTGTGTGTGTGTATTGTAAGTTAAAGTTAAATGAGAGATCATAGGACTTCATTTATTTATTCATCCATTCATTCTGCATTTTGGGAATGTGCTGATTCCTGGGGATATAGCCTTGAAGATGACAGAATATCTGATTTTCTAGAGTTTAGAGCTGAGGGTATTAAAACCTTTAATTAAATAACAAACACTATATAGATTTCGTTTACCAAATATGTTACAATGGGGAGTCTGACATTTATCAAACAGTGCAGAGGCCCAAGTGAGTCCCTGGTGGTGGAGGGAGGGTGGGACTCACTGACAGTCCGCGTGATGCCTGAGGTGGGAAAGAAAGGATCAGTTGGAGCTGGCAGGTGATGGCAGTGGAAAAGGAGTGTCTGGATCAACACAGTAGAAGACAGGCAGTGAAGACTCGTGTCAAGATTTCACACCAATGGCAGTGTAGACAGCTGCGTAACCATGCAGTGCGACCTTACAGTGTAGCAATTTGCACTTCTCAGTGACTAATTATGGTGTGCATCCCTCTTGTGTGTTTTTCCCCATCCCTGTATCATTTTTAGTAGTGTTCAGAAATTTTGTCCATTTCAAAATAGATTGTTCGCTTTCAGTATGGTTCATTTGGGGGAATTCTTTCTACGCTCTCAATGCAAATTCATGGTCAAATGCACCATTTGTGAATATTTTCTTCCAGACTATAAGTTATCTTCTCAGCAGTCTTTCTTTTTACAGAGGAAACATTTTTAAGGCTGATGGGGTACAATATACCAATGCTTTCTTTGATGAGTTGTGTTTTTGGTATGATACCTAAGAACTTTTGGATTAACCAAGATTACAAAGAGTTTTGTTTATCATTTGCTTTATAAGTCTTAGATTTATGTATTTTATGGTCTTATGTCTTTGGTCTATTTGAATTAACATTTTTTTGGCTATGAGATGTGTCATAGTTTGTTATTTGTTCACCTATTTGTTTCTGCACATGGATGTTCAGTTATTCTAGAATTTTTATTAAAAGACTATCTTTTATCAATTTAATTTCTTCTGCAACTTTTCAAATTTAGACATATTTGTAGGAGTTTCTTTCTTGATTCTCAATTCTGTACCACTTATCTGTGTTATCTCTTTTGTAGCACTACATTCTTTTCTAGTGGTATATAAATATGTAAATTATATAGATGTATGTTGTCCTGAAGTCAGATCCTATGAGGTCCTTTAACTGTCACCTTTTTCAAAATTGTTTTTGGCTACTTTCATGTTTTATTTTTCCATATAAACTTTAGAATGAGTTTGTTAATAGCCACTGAAAAAATTTATGCTAAGATTTTGATTATGATTAGATTAAATTTATAGTATAATTTTGAAGAGTTGGTATTTTCACAATCTTCCAGTTATAAACAGTGTTTCTCTGCACTTATTTCAGTTTTATTTTATGAAATATTTGAGGTTTTCAGTATATAGATTCCATACACATTTTGCCAAATGTAGACTTATGAATTTAATTTTTGGAGAGTACTAATTTCCTTCTTTCCAGAATTCTAGTTGAACCAAACAGGTTTGTTAACCAAATCAAAGGTGGTGGCTAGATTGAGATTACATCTCATTTCAGAAAAAATGTTCATCAAGGAATTAGCCAATAACAAATACTGGCAAGGCTGTGGGGAAAGAGGATCCCATCTTCGTTGCGAGTGTAGTGTAAATTGATACAACCACTATGATAATTCGTATGAGAATTCCTCAAAAAACTAAACATGGAGGGTCCATTTGATCCAGCCACTTGTCTTCTGGGTATCTTCCCAAAAGAGTTAAAAGCATCACACCACAGCAGTCTGTCTCCACCCATGTTTATAGCAGCACAATTTGTAATAGTTAAATCTTGGAAACAGCACAAATGCACAACTATAAATAGATAAAGAAGATGTGTTTTTTTCATATAATGGAGTATGTACAGTTTCATAAAGAAGGATAAGCCTGATATTTTTATGTAAATGAATGCAACATGAGAATGTAATTTTAAGTGGAATAAATTTGACACAATGTTTAAATATCATATTATATCTCTTGTGTGAGAAACCCAAAGGGTAAATAAAAACCAAAATGGAGAATGGATATTGGGACATAGAAAGAAAATATTCAAATGGGAAAGGAAGCAGGGAGTGGGGAGGAAGAAGAGAATAGGGATTAAAAACTAAAAGAGAAGGGGCCAGGGAGATGGCTCAGTGGAATAAGCACTTCCCTGACAAGCACAAGGGCCTGAGTTCAATCCCCAGTTCTGCAAAATAAAGTAAAATGAAGAATAAATAATTAAAAATAAAAGAGAATGGAAGGAAAACAATAGAAACAATTTTCTATTGTGAGAAATGAGAAGGATTAAAAGGAACCAAGAAGAATGAGAAAAAATTAAGACATATTTTATATACACATACAAATTCCTAATGATGAATGTGATTGTTATGTATTCCAAAAATGTACCAATAAAATTAACTGAAAAAAAATCAAGGGGTAGATTCAAGTTGACCACCTTATGGGGACATTTGATTAATTCATGATCAATTCTGTTTGTAACTAGAATTGTACAAAGAAGTAAGTTTGTGAACTGAGGTACCAATGTATTAATTTTAATTTTAAATTTAAATTTATATTAAATGTACCTATAATTACTTTTAATCTGGTATGGACATATGACATAACAGACCCAGCAGAGTTTGTCGTAAAAAAGAGGGTCATACTTACAGATTCCTAGAGACAGGAGCTGTGCACACCATGCAGACCACTTGAAGTAGCCTGCTCTCTCAGGAGGCAGAAAGGCAAGGAAGAATTGCTGTGTGGGAAGGGGTGGATGAGGCAAAGTAAGCAAATGATTTGATCACATGAATAAGTTCCGTGGTTCATGGCCGTAGGGTGGTCTCTAGTTGCTCTGTCTGTGGCTCTGGTCTATGAATTAGAGTAGGCAAGGTTTTG
Organism: Ctenomys sociabilis; assembly: GCA_004027165.1. Taxonomy (NCBI): domain Eukaryota; kingdom Metazoa; phylum Chordata; class Mammalia; order Rodentia; family Ctenomyidae; genus Ctenomys; species Ctenomys sociabilis. Next base: position 32,252 of record PVKA01016749.1, on the reverse strand, counting down.
GCTTCATGACAATGAGACAAAGGAGGAGGAGAGAGGTAGAGACTAGGAACATTTGGGTTTGCTTACAAAGGGAGGCCTGTGAGTTGTTTGCTCTTCTAGGAATGAGGTAGCCTGGGAAGAGCAGATTTTCCCCAGCCAGCAAGGCCTCCAACATGGCAAAACATCATAAAATACAGGAAATAATACATAGGATTAATGCATTTATTTGTTTATTACTAAACTAGAAATAAATTTAATTTTTGGATTGATTGGTTGGTTGGTTGGTTGGTCAGTTGGCTGGTTGGTTGGTTGTTGATTGCAGTACCAGGACTGTAACCCAGAGCTTCTGACATTCTAGGCAAGTGCTCTACCACTGAGCTACATTGCCAGCTTTTCCTTTAAAACAATTTATTTTGATCAGGCAGGTGTGGTAGTGCACACCTGGCATCCCAGCACTTAGGAGCTGAGACAGGAGGACTGAAGCAAGTTCTGCCAGCCTGTGCTACCTAGTGAGTTCAAGACCAGCCTGCAGTGCACAGTGAGATACTGTCTCAAAAGAAATTAACTTTGAGACAGGGTTGCTCTGGGCAATTTGCCATTCTCCTTCATGAGCCTCTGTAGCAGCTAAGGTTATATGTGTGTGCCATCGTGCCTGGTTATATATGTATTTGTCATGCAGCCTGTAACCTGCTTAACCCATTTATTAGTTCTAGGAACATTTAAAATTTTTGAAAATTATTTATTTATTTATTTGGTACAGGGTCTTGCTACACAGCTCAGACTCATAGTGAGTCTCCTGTGTCAGCCTCCCCAGCACTGGGATTGTAGGAGTGTGCTACTATGCTCAGTTTTGGTGGCTGGCTCAGCATGGAGCCTCTGTGGTATGTAGTATGGGGACTGAGCCCAGGTCCTTGTGCTTAGACCACTGAGCTGTCTCCCCAGCCCAGTTCTAGGAGCTTTTGTGTAGATTTATTGGACTTTTCAATGTAGGCAGTTGTGAATTCCATGACTTGGAAAATCTTTGTGCTTTCCAACCCACATAACTTTTTTCTTTATCTCACCCTTTTCTCAAAGGCTATCCTTTCCACTTATTGGAAATCTTTTAATCTTAGTCATTAAATAGCTATTGAGATTCTAATCATGACAGGCAGTATGAATATCATTAGTACTTATTCTTTTTTCCATTACATTTATTAGTTATACAGACTAATAGGTTTCATTTTGGCAAATTAGTATATATACATAATGTACTTCAATAATTTTTCGATCATGTCCCTTGCCCCATGCTCCCTATAGTGCCACATTATTTAGGAGGGAAGTTTCAACATGTAAAGTATATTCTGCTCATAACTATTCCCCATATCCCTCCTTTATAATCACCCCACCTAGTAATAGTCTCCCTTCTCCTTTCTTATTTTTTTCAGATATTACACAGTAAGGAGAACTGATGATACTTACTTTTCTGATTCTGGATATTTCTTAAAAGACACAGGAAGTTATGGTCAAGTTCAGTGTGGGTGCAATAGACCTCAGGTGCTAGGAGCTAGCAGTGCGCTGTCAGTGTGGCAGGGACAGCCACCCCCTGGGAAGCTAAGTCTTTCAGATAGAGAACAGGCATGATTGCATGGCCAAGAAACATACTAAAGAAAAGAAAAGAATGCATGAAGAAAGAAGAAATAAAGAATATGTTTTAGGGAAATAAGGAGTTCAGTTTAACTGGAGCAAGGAAAAAGTCAGAGATAAAACTAGAAAGGGGGTTTGCAAAATATTGTAACTAGCCCCACTCACCCTACTCCTGCTCTCAGAATTCATTCTTCAAGTAATAATGAACAAAGAAATCATTTGAAGTTATTAAGAGAAGCAGTAAGATATATTACTTGAATATACAGGAAAGCAAAATGTATGGTGTGGTTTTTAAGGTTGTAATAATTTTAGATTATTAAGATATATTGATAACAGAAGTGTCAGATTAGGTTAGCACTTCACACTCACCTTTCCATGAAAATCCTTATTAAAGAGCACAGAACAAAGAAAAGTGGCAGACAATTATGAGTGATCAATGTTTATGAACAGTTTTTCATATACCGAAAGGAATCTTTACCAGTCTAATCAAAATATATGTAGACAAACACAGTCAACATTTAAAAGTGCTTTGAGAGAAACTAGCTATGTATTAAAAATATGAAAGGAAGCTTTACCAAGAAATTTTAAAAATTCAAGTTGCACAAAAGTCAGGGGATCAAAGAACACTAGGAGGCTTTGATGGATTAAAAATTCATGATGAGTGCTTGAAACACTCTTAAAATGGCTATAGAAGACAAAACCAAAATCAAGCAAACAGCCCCCAACATATACATACACACAGGCAAATCCAAAGGGCATTTTCAAACATTTTCTTGCCCTCTTTCTGAGATCTGCATCTGGTGTATGTCAAGGTCCATGTCCTGGAGGTCTGGTCGCCATGGTGGCAGAGTTGGGACATGGCTGAATCCCTAAGGAAGTGGACAATAAGGTGTGTACTGAGGACACTACACTTGGCTGAGTTGGACAAAATTCTCCTGAGACTGGTTAGTTCCTAGAAGAGCAGGCCGTGAGGAGAGTGAGCCTGCTTGAATACTCTGAACCTATGTCATCATGACACCTCTCCCTCCTGCACCGGCTCTTGCCATGGTGCCATCTGCCATGGTAAGACATGGCCCAAGTGGCTTTCTCCAGGGGCTGAGCAAATAGTGTCACCTGCTCTTCAATTTTCAGTACCCAAAACTTGAGCTAAATAAGCTTCTTTCCTTTACAAAGTATCCAAGCTCAGGTATTTTGTGATAACAACAGAAAATGCCTAATATGTCCTCAAAAATACTAGTCATGGGGACAGGGACATAGCTCAGTGGAACAAGCACTTCCTTGGCAAGTATGAGGGCCTGAGTTCAATCCCTAGTCCAGAAAAAAAAAAAATAGTAGTCAGGATATAGCAAGCTTAGAACTTGAATTTCTGCTAGTGGAAAAAGAAACCAACTTATCAGATTATTTTATTTCACTTTCTTATTCTTGGGACAAAATACCTGACACCTACAAGTTAAAGGAAGAAAGGTTTATATTAGTGCAATGTGTGGAAGTTTCAGTTCATAGTCAGCTGGTTCAAAGGTGATGTGCCTTGGCAGAAAAGAAACAGTCCTCGGCAAGCAGGAGGCAATGTTCTTTCTCTTTATATTTCATCCAGCCAATTGCTTAGTGCTATCCAAACACAGGGTAGGTCTTCTCTCTGAAATAATCCCATCACCCATACCCAAAACTACCTAAAGGAATCAGTGAGCTCATCCAGTATCACACACCATGATCCAGTGTCACACACCCATGATCCAGTGTCACACCTGTGGTCTGGCCACTCCTCAAAGCCCCAGATATGAGGGCATGGCTCTCCAGGAGTCAAGTAGATGGAAGCTATAACACAGATGAATAATTTATTTTAAGGTTTTAGAAACATTCCTGGGGCAAAATGTAATATACCAGTTAGATATTGCTGTACAACAAACCATCCCAAGACTTAATTAAAATGCCAGCCATGTGCTTATAAGCCTATAAGCTAAGCATTCATTACTGACCTTGCCAGCATACGCTTCTTTCAACCTTGCTTATTTGTGGGCGCAGTTGGCAGGTTTTTCTGGGAGCTGGCTGATATGGGTTGACCTCATCTGATGCAAGGTGGCTCTGTTGTATACTTGTAGTCACACACTTGTCCTCTAGGAGGCTGGCCGAAACTTGTTTGCATGGGAGTGATTGGTTCTCAATGTAGAGCTCGTATGGTAGGCAAGCTGTTGGGGTCTGCTCTCACAGAGAGCACATTGCCACTTCTCTTTAATTGACCAGAGCCCCTTCTGAGCCAGTCCAGATTCAAGGGATATAGACAGAGACTCATCCCTTGAACTGCAAGACCACAAAGTGAATGATTTGTGTGCAGAAAGACTTGTAGAAATGCGACTGAAAGAGATCACATTAACAGAAACATAAAGAGACAGAGAGAACATGCTGGATAAAATCTGGGCAGGGCTCTTGTGGTTTTATCCCTGATGTGAAGGACCGAGAAGTAAATTTGGGCTATGTATCACCTGCTCCAACCTTTGGAACCTAGCACAGATCATGTAACTACAACTAGGGAAGGATGAAATTTGGAGTCCTCTGTGGAGGACCACCTGAGCAGCTCTCCTTGAAAGAAGAGCAATGTCTCCATTTTGACTGAGCCTGACCCTATTTCCTCATATTTCTATGTACAGTGCTGGCTAGGACTTCTGTTTATCCTTCAGTTGGCCTTAAGCAATGTATATTGGTCTAGCTGAGGTGCTGGTGATAGTCTTTGAAGGTAGTTTGTGTGTTTCCCTGGTAACCTATACCTGCTGTTCTTTAATGTGAGCCAGGTCAAGACAGGACAGAAGAGCTAATGCTCTGCCTTGCCAGCTGGGATTGAGCCTCGTGATAGAGGCTATGACTTCCTGGGGCTTGAAAGACTACATCAAAGCTGAAGCACCAGAGCCCCCAAAACATTAAATGCTAGTTGAATGGCATAATAGTATAATGCAGATTACTCTCTTTGCATGTCCTTTCTGCATATTGGCAGAGGTAAATGTAGGCCCCCCACCTAGCTCAGCTCAGAGTAGTCACCTACTTCCCACAATTCTCAGTCAATCTTCCTCAAGCCACTCCCCCACTGAATCAAAACCGGGTGAAGCCCTGGGTCACTCTCTTGGTTCTGGAAAGCCATCTTTATGGCTGGACTTAGAGCCCCTAGACTCCCCAATGATTGAAAATATAATTTAGTGCCTTTATTTTCACCGTGGGTTGCACTGAAAGTAGTAGATTGGAATCAACTTGATGGGATTCCAATGACATAACTTTGGGATTAAAAATATTGCCTTCCTGGACCAAGACAAGGACCTGGCAGTGACTCCTACAGTCCTCCCCCATCCCATTTTCTGTGAGACATTAGCCTAAACACACCAATGGCCATTCTTCCTGGCCCTGGTCCATAGCGAGGAGGCTATGGCATTCCACTTATCTGATGCCCCTGAATTTATGTGACATCTGTCTTCTGAGCTAGCTAAAGAAAATCTAGCACTGATTCCCACACCCTGATACATCCACTCATATCTATATCTCAGACAATAGACATGATGCGGAACAGAAGGCCCAGACAACAGCACCCCACTCTCTGGAGCACTCAGTCATCCATGCTGAAAGCTTAATGAACTACAGAGGGCCCAGGAAGAGAGTAACAGTGTACACAAAAATGTTGTTTACAAAAAAACTACAATCATCCAACTCTCTGACTTAACTAAATAATCCAAACTATTAATGGATGTGTGTACCCAACCAGCACCCTGCAGATGCATGCTGTGTGGAAGGCATTGGAAAGGGAAGAAATATGTCCCTACACCTGGCTTTCAGGCCTGTGTCTCAGAGTGGGAAAGTGCTTGTGTCCACCCTGAGGAGGCTAGAGTTCTGCTTACCTGATGCCCTCGAACCTGGGTAACTCTTGAGTCATTTGAGAATTCATAAAACCATTCAGAATGTGAAAATGGGAGCTCTGGAAGAATACATAAATGAAAGAGACTATTGTTCTCAGAAAATCGGAAAGATTATATCTCTGAAATGACTTCCTACTGATAATGATATTTTAAATACCTAGGAGGTATATCCTGGGTGAATTTAGGAAACTGGCCTAGGAAATATAAAGGAAAAAATTAGCTAAAATAGAGGTACAAATAAGACAGAAACCTGTGATGCGGGAAAGGGTAAGAAAATAAAAAGAAATATATATATATATATATATATATATATATATATATATATATGATAGCTAAAATGGGTATACTGCTTGTTTCTCTTAGTTGATTGAAAATAATGGTTTGTGCTAATACTGCTTGGACAGTAGCTCATGCTTGTGCCCTGTACACTGAGTGACTACTCCGAAGATCACAATATGCAATGTATTAATTATTGTTACTCTCCTATTACCTTATTTTGAAGTTCAGATTAGTTTTTTTCTTTTTATAATAGAAAAAGACAGAAAAAAACAAAAACAAAAGACTCTACCAAATGAAAACAATGCAAAATCAGTACTGGAGATTCAGACAAATGAAAGGGAAGAAAATACACTTCAGTAAATACAAACAATATAGTGCTGATAGATGAGCCTCGATCTTACAACTGTGTGTTTTTCTTGGGGAAATATTAAACCAAAAATGAAACTCTTAGAGAGGCAAACTGTTATAATTTAAATATGAAATGTCTCCAAAGATTCGTGGACTGAGAGCTGGATTTCCCTTGCAGCAGTTTTCAGAGGAGTGGTCTACAGAAGTGGCTGGTTCATAGGGCACTAATCTCGTTGATACATTGCTCCACTGATGAGTTAGCTAACAAGTTCTTAGGAACTAGAAGCTGCTTGGAGAAGGCACACCACAGGGATATGACCTACAAAGGAAAATTATTGTCCCCTGCATTTCTCTCTCTTTCTCTGCCTTTCTGCCTTTTGCTGTCTGTCTCTCTGTCTCTCTCCCTCCCTCTCTCTTCCTCCCTCTGTTTCTCTTCCTCTTGCTCTGTCTCTCACTCCTTCTTTCTCTCTCCCTCTCTCCCTTCCTCTCTCTCTCTCCCCTCCCCTCTCTCCCTCCCTCTCTCTCCCTTTCCCTCCCTCCCTCTCTCTTCCTCTTTCTCTGTCTCCTGGATGTTAGGAGAACGTCTTCTCAACTATTCCCTTCTACCATGACGTTTCTGCCTTGGCATCTGTTGACCATAGACTGAAACTTCTGAAACCTGAACCAAAATATGTCCTGTCTTCTTTATTTTTTTTTACTTTTTATACAGTATATGTTTTTGTTATTTTTTACTAACACAGTCTCTTTAAATATATCTCTTCTTCTTTAAATTGTTTTCTTCCTTAAATTGTGTCATGGTGACAAAACACTAGCCCATGCACAAATTTTCTTGAGAAAAGTAATCATTGGGCCACAAATCAAAAGGATTCTTGGTGCTCAGAAAACATTACTACATTTAAACACATGCTGAATTTTAAATTATTGATATTAGAAAAAGTTATTAAGTCATAACAAAGTCAAAGTATGATTAAGTCAAAAGAGCAAAAGATCAAGTAAACTAATTCTTGTATTTGCAACCTAAGAAGATAAAATACATTAAGATAACACTCAGAAAGTAGAATATTTTGCAAATTCACTGTATTTACCTTATTAATTGATTCACGTTTAAAAGTAACAAAACATATCTCATGATATAGAGGAATTTGGAAACATACCACTCCTGTCATATCATTGAAAAAATTGTAAAAGATACATCCAGGCAATAAAATAGAAACAAAAACAAAAATGTACAACAGAGCGCTGCAGCCAGTCAATGGGTGAGATTCTTTGTGGCTCTGGTAGCTGAAGTGCTACAGTGTGAACTCTGAATGTTCCCTTGGTGTCCAGGGACTGAAGGCTTGGTCATCACCTGTGGTGCTCCTGAGAGGTGGGGGAAGCTTTAAGATGTGGAGCCAAGTGGAGGGAGGTTACTTAACTGGGGTGTGTGCTTCAGGGGGTGTCAGGACCCCATGCCCTTTCCACTTCTCTCTGCTTCCTGTCTACGATACAGGAAGCAGCCTCCTTTGTCAAGCAACTCCTCACCACGATGTCCTTCCTTCTCACAGGCCCAGGGGCAACAAGACCAAGCAGCCATAAGCTGAAATCCATGCAACTGCGAACTCAAAATGTTTCTTTTAAACTGATTCTCTTAGGTCTTTTGTCACAGCAAGAGGAAGCTGGCTAACACATAAGATAACATAGTCAAAGGGAATTTTATTTTTAATTATCATAGTATAATGGAAGATACCACATGAAAAATCATGATGAATTAATTATTGTGACTGAATAAATTGGGTTGAAAAGGCAAAAAACTATGGTTGAATGGAAGGTAAGGAAATAAGTACAAACAATTAAAATTTTTGATGAAGTTTAGTAGAATTTAAAGTAAAATTTCAAGGGTCGGGCCAAATAGCTCAGAGGATTGAAGAGCCTACAAGCAGGTGCAGGAGCTGGGGATTTGATCCTTGGGCCCGCGGTGCCAGCCCTATCCCTGAGGCTCACAGAGAGGGCAATTGAGACTGGGGGTGGCGGCAGGTACCTGTGATCCCAGCTCTTGCAAGGCTGTAAACAGGTGAATCACTACAAGTCTGATGTAGTAGTGAGACCCTGAACCCCCTAAAATACAAAATAAATAAATAGGGTACATAAAGCAATGACAGAATTGAGACTGAGCCTACTGTTAGACATTGATAAAAGTTGCTCTATTTGAAATAGGTTCAAAAATGCTTTAAAATCTCATTGCCTGGTTTTAATGAAAATAGAGAAAATTAAGTCACATATAGATTTCATAGATTAAAAGACTAAATGACCCAATTTAAAGTGATTAAAATAAAAAGAAAACAATATACATAATTTATTAAAATGGTGTAAGCAACCCTTTTGTCTGAATTTAAGCCTTAACTGTATCAATGAGATGCATACTGAATAATTTTATGTTGTTATTAATTATTTAAAAAGAAGTTTTAAAAGTTAAAATGTGTAGCATCACCTTGTATTAAAATGTTTATGAATGCTAAGCAGAGAGCTTTTTCTAGCATCTTTTTTTAATTGAGATCAATTTATCTTAACTAATCAATGACAGGTTATGCAGAAATTAAAAGTTAATAGTTCAAATAATATGAGTAAATAACTCAGTAGATATATATCGCATTTCTAAAATCAAGCACTTGTATTTTTTGAACCAACCACAAATCATTTATAAAACTAGACTGCATACAAGGCTACAGAACACACTTCAAGAACACTAAAATAAAATATTTCAGACTCCATTTAATAATACTGTGCTAATAGGACAAAACATCTTTATTCTTTAACATGTTCCTCTGTTGAACAAATATTCTTTTGTTCTTCATTCCTAGATCTTAGCTGCAAAATCTCACATCTTATTAGTGCACATAAGCAGGCCCTGCAGTTTGTACAGTATGAAACTTATTTCCTCTGTCCCAGAAGACAGACAATAACCATCAGACCTTAAGCTAAGGCTCAGTCTGAATTTATCAGGATGGGCATAATGTCAAGAGACAGGAGAAATGTTCTTAGAAGACAACTTTGTCTTGAAAGTCCTTGCCTCAATTATTCTTATAAAGCTTTCTAAGGGGTGGGGAGAAAAATCCTCTCTTTTAACAAGGAAGACAAAGAAGTATTTCTATTGGCTTGAGGTGTTCAGGAGAACCAAACAGATTTCCCATGCTTGGGTCTCAGTGGACCAGTCATTTCCCATCTAAAGTGAGGCACATTCAATTTAACATAAATGACCTGTCAGTGCTGTGTGTTTAGTCTTTACAGCTTTGCCAGTCTTTTCACAGTAAAATTTTGAACTTGATTTCTAACACAGGGAGTCCTGCAGCTGAAAGGTGTAAAACTTTCCCAAAACCATGCCATGGAGACTTTGGGCCTTTTAAGCAGCTTTCAGGTGGCAAGCTGATCAGACAAAGCCTGCTGTTTTCTTTGTTAACGGATTCAGAAGCAATTAAGAACATCCAATCAGGATATCATTGTACACATAAAAAGACAGGTGTATAAATTTGTTTTACTTTATTGCCAATTTTCAAAGCCATGACCTTTTCTGTTGATCAGATTGGCAATTTAGACATCAGCTCAGATTTTTCTACACTGTGGGCTTGATGCCTACAGAATTGACTCAAATTCTAAAACTTCATATCCTGTGGAAGTTCTTGACCTGCCTGAAAGTCCTGAAAATTCTTGAGGCGCTCATGTTCTCAATCATATCTGCCCATGGACAACTCCTTCTGCAAGTTTTGTATTGCATTCTGTGGACACAGGTGAGATGCAATACAGTCTTCCAGTTACTCCTGCTTTCTTTGTCTTACCCAAAAGATAGAGAGCATGTTGTCTGCCTGCCTTGAGACCTGGATAGCTGTATGTCTCCCTGGAGACCAGAACATTCCAGGTGATGAAAATGTCACTTAGGTTGTTGTTCAAAATACCGAAGACCAACCATGCAGCTCAACATATAGAAACCACCTTTGGCTCTGAGCCAGTTTCCTCAAGCCCTCATTATCTGACCTCTCCATGCTCCCTATTGTGGACACACCTTTGTAGAACACAGCTGTCAATCTATACTATTGCTTTTTGTATGTGACTTTGTTTAATAAATTCTTTGGACTGATCACCTGGAGCATAGTGCTTCTTACTCTGGAACCCTAACCAGCCCCATATGAGGACGATTTGGCTCAGTACCTTGGGATAGTCCCCTGCCACTCCTGAACCTACCCATAGGTTCAGCAACGAGTAACAGATGTTGACAAACCATCCCTCCCAGAAAGACAAAACTACTCCCAGAGGGTGCATAGCTGGGTAGCCTAGGAACTGACCAGACATCTGGCAATTGGCCCATAACACTGCTTTGGTCTTCTTAACCCTGGAGACAATTCTCCCATCTCTCACTGGTTCTTTGCTTGCATCTGTTCCTCACTTCTTCCCACCAAGATTGCCTTGGAAACCAAAAAAGCTTTTTCTCCCCTTATGGAAAGCAATTTAAGTTCCTCCCAACTTCTCCTAAATTTTCGGACAAAAGCCTTCAGCCCTTCAGAAGAGGCAGCTGTTTAGCTAAATCACTTCTGTTAACAGCTAAAAAGGTTGTAAATAATAAACTTCGGCATTCTTTTTCTCTTAAATTTTACAACTCATTCTTATTCTTTAATAATCACAGAAAAGCAGCCCCAAAGTGCTGACCACCAACTCTTTTAGAAAGATGCAAGAAGATTCTTATGAAGTTAAGATTTAGGAGCTGGGGATTTGCTCAGTGAAATGGGTGGAATGCTTACCCAGCAGGCTTCGAGCCCTGGGTTTGGTTCTCAGGATCAAAAACTAAAAATACAAACAACAAACAAACAAACAAAAAAAAAACTAAACTAAACTAAAAACAGGGCTTGCCTGATAGCTCAGCGGAGTAAAGCACCTGCTTGCTCAGGCAGAGCGCATTGGCCAGCGTTCAATCCCTGGCATGCTGTGCCAGCCCTGCTCTGGGGCACACTGAGGTGAGGATTGAGACTGGGCGTCGTGGTGCACACCTGTAGTCCCGGCACTTGGGAGGCTGAAAACAGGAGAATCGCTATGATTCCAATCTAAGTAGTGAGACCCTGTAGACCTTGTCCTAAATACAGAAAAATAAACCTAAACCAAAACCAAACAAAAAAGTCAAGCTTTATTTGTCCCAAGGCAAACACTCTACTCACAGTCTAACCTTCTGGATTGTGTTCGGCGGTCCCAAGACTAGAGTCTTCCTTTTATTCCTCACAGAAGGAGTGGTTCACATATATTTGAGCATATTTATTTCTCTTTCCTTTTTTTCAGTTTCCCTCATTAGAAAGTGAGGATAATGACAAATTAATCTGAGGGTTAAACAAATTGATGGCAGCCAGTGTCCTAACTAGCACAGGTAAAGTTTTGATGTCTATACATCATTCTTTTTTCATTATGATTATCATGTTCCAGACCCAAGAGATTTTTAGCAATAAAAAACTGTAAAACAGGGTGCATGGTGTCACTGAATGTCAGTGAAGGGCTGAGCAGGGCCTAGTTTGAAAACCCCACAGCAAGAAGGCAATACCACTTATCTCTCAAGTCCTTTTATTTTTTTATCAGACTTATTACCTTTCCAGCTGCCAGCTAAGGAAATATACCAATTCTCATATTTTACACACACACACACACACACACACACACACACACACACACACACACACCCCACAGGATACCAGTGTGACATTTTTTCTTTTGTGTCCTTGTCTCAACATCATCCAGGTTTCTCTTCAACATACCACCTCTGTGACAATCCTGTTTCTATGTATAACCAAACACACACTCTCATCTTTTCATGAAGATGGAAGAAGTCCAAACAAGTCATATTTTTCATATTTCATCTTACAACCTGAACTTTATGAGTACAAATATAAATTGTAAAAAAACAAATATAACCAGCCAAAATTTTTGTCACCTACATAATGGAGAAAACGATAATAATGATAATGTATGACTTAGGAAAAAATATTTAAGACACTGTAAGAGAAAAATGAAGCTTAAAAAATTACTTCTCTAATTTATCCTGCTTCTTCTCCAGAATATACTCTAAGCATCATCACTTCTCAATTTCTTATCTTCCTATAAAGATCACATTCTTAACTCAGTTGTGATCTCTCTCACTTCCATCATGGTACCTGTGTATTTCCTGACTCACTCCACAGCACCTTTCTTCTGTTTGACAAAGGAGGAGAGATGACTCTGACCAGATCCTAGTTCATTCTACATGTTGGGCTCTCTGTCAGCAGCAATCTTTCTCTGTCATGTACAGAGGGAGGGAAGAGTACAAGTGGAGACTCCCAAACTAGGTGTGTAAGCACCTTAAAGTTATAAATAGAGACAACTCCGATAGAACACATGTTGGATCACCCTGCTGGACATGTCTTCATAAAGACTTGGAAAACCAGGCTGGAATTTAAATTCCTGCGATATTCTGAGCCAGGGTGGGGGTGGGTGCTGGGAGGACCAACCCTGGCCCCACTCTCAACTCACTCCCCTTTTCCCAACTCAGTTCCATCCCACACTGAGGATCCTCCCATGTAGGTCCCAGCTCTGTGAATCTCCAGGTCAGCCACTTGGATCTCTTTTCCCAGTGAGAGTGACTCACACCTGCCACTTACCCATTTGCAGGAGGAAGGACTCTGGCCAAACAGGGAAGCTCTGTAGGATTATAGCAGACAACAGCCTTCAAATGAGCATCAGATATGCACCAGGAAGACATCTTACTGGTCCACAAATTTTCCCAGCCCTTGAGAAAGGCACATCCTCAGAAGAGGGCCAAAACAGTCTGCAATCTTGCTTCTTCCCAATCACAGGCCAGATTCATTCCCACAGAGGTCAGAAGGAAGATCCAAAGGTCTCAGGAAAGGAGATAATTAGCCTGAATGTCTCAGCCAAATCATTCCATCAACCCTGAACTGAGAGATAACCTTTGAATGACCCTGAAATCTTGCCTTGGTACAGCTGCCCTCCTGTGAGTCTCCTACTAACTACTGCCCCTTCCCACCACTTCCTCATTCACATCTTTATGCCTACTTATTTAGTTTTGATTCACTTCTGGGATTTTTATGGTTGGCCAAATGTAGGAATGGGCTCATGTCCTAGTAGGAGAAGCTTGGAGAATAGGTATTTCCTACATTGCTCTCTCTCTCATCTTGATAGCCATCAGGTGGAGAGTTCCCCAAACAGCTACATATACACAATCAAAAAAGATGGTTTCTCTACTGTAACTAAAGTTAGCAAGTGGGTTGTATCCTTTAATTTTTCTTTTATGTATTTGGTACAGGGTCTCACTGCACATCTTGGACTCACAGTGATCCTCCTGTTTTTAGCCTCTCCAGCACGAGGATTACAGGTATGTATCACCATGCCTGGACTTGGTGGCTAGCTCAATGCACCCCAGGGTGAGGTTGATGTGGCATGTGATACCAGGGATCAAACTTCAGTCTTGCTCTTGGGTTGTGTCCTTCAATTTATTAAACTGAAACAAATATGCTCCTAGAGTCCTAATGCTGCTTACCTGGAAAGACAATTCTTGGCTATGATGCTGAATGCTTCTATTATAGTCTGGTTTCAATCTGTTTTTACTTACCTGTATTTATAGTCAAGAGTGCCCAGTGGTTTTCTTTCCTGTGTTGACCTTGTTGGCATTGTCATAGCTACCCACAATATGTTGGGACATTTTTCAGTTTTCTCCAGGCCCTTTACCAATTCATGCAAATAGAAGCATCAGCTGTTCTCAAAGGAATAGATCCAAATGCCCAATATATTATGGCCAGACTGTCTCATATATTATGAGACAATGGTTTCTTGACACTAGTCCCAGTTTCTCTAATTATTACTGTTATATTCTAGTTTATATTTCTCCTGGAATCTTAGAGATTGCAAAGGCTGAAGTCAGATGTGTTAAACTGTATGTGATGCTAGCAAGAACTGACCTCTGGGACCTGAGCCAATGATAGGAATTGCAATTTACAGAGGTATGGAAGGGAAGCACTTTCATGTAGTTAATCTTGCTTGTCAATTTGATTGGCTTGAGAGAGTCCTAGGAAATTAGTTAGGTGGACTTCAGGGTATATCTAGGTGGGACATGGAAACATGACTTTGGATTATATTTAGTTCCTAGTCCCTTCTTTTCAGGCTCTTCCTCTTCTCTGATTCCTGGATGCCAGAGGTTGAGCATCTTTCCTTCTCCACGCCCTTCTGTGATGTTGTCTCTGCCTTTGCACCACTTGCCCAGGACCAAAACTTCAGAAACCGTGAGAAAAATCAATCTTCTCCTGTAAGTTGTGAGCATCGCATAATGCTCCCAGTGTGAACACTATGCTAAGTAAACTGGCAAGTACATACTGAAGAAATGTCTGTCTGAAGTCTGAAATGTAGAAGTGTTTTCTTTGACATATAGAGTTTGCTTTGAAATGAACTGGCTCATTCCCATTTTCTACAATGATCCAAACTCCCAGGCCTGGTCACATATCTGTATCATCTTCCTAAGGCCTGAACATGCCCAATATATTTTTGCTTACGGAATTATTAACTTTTTTATGCTTTGGAAATTGTGAAAAGAATACATTCATTTTCTAGAATAAGGCAGACAGTGCATAGTAAAGAAGTATCCTAGCAAATTGCCTCCTGCCACCTCATCCATCTTCTTGACATGCCAGCACAATGCATACTGATCCTTAGACTTTCATCATGCCACACATTGAAGGGTATGTGCTGCCTTTGTGTTTTCCTTTGTTTTTGTTAAAATGGAATCATATCACGTGTAACCTATAATTGTTTTTCCTTTAAGGTTTTATTGTGAAAAGTTTCAAGCCTATACAGAAGCAAAGAGGAAAGGATCATAAGCCCCTATGTACCTAATACAAAGCTTCAAGAATTACAATGCAAAGTAACTCACGTTTCACCCCAACCTTCGCTTAACCACTACCACTCATATCTTAGATCAATATTATTTCTTTAATATGCAACATCCATTCCAGAGTTTTCCTTTTTAAAAATGTCAAATGTATGTTAAAAATTGGAAGGCTAAGGGCCGGCCAGATAGCTCAGCAGATTAAAATGCTTGCCTAGGCAGTGTGCAGTGCTCAGGGTACCATCCCTGGCATGCCGTGCCTCCCGGCCCAGCCCCCAGGGTGTGCTGAAATGGCAATTGAGACTAGGAGTGGTGGCACATGTCTGTAATCCCAGCACTTGGGAGGCTGAAAACAGAAGAATCACTAAGAGTCTGATCTAGGTAGTGAGACCCTAGAGACCCTGTACTAAATACATTTTTTTAAAAACTGGAAGGCTAATACAATTCACCTATCCATTTCTTAGATTTCCCAGGTCTTTTTCATCACTGAGAATATTTTACTAGTATGTATTTTTTTCCAAGAGTTGGTTGAGATGCTTCAAGCAAAACAACCAGGTTTACCTAAACAGAAAGATTGAATGGACAAAAACACACAGGCAAAACAGAGGCATGTATACCATAGTGGCTGAGACAGACCAGCTCTCCGGATCAGGTGGAGGAACTCCAAACACTTCTTTTGCCAAGTTCTTGCAGTGGGGTAGCTTTGGGCATTTGTACAAAGCTGCCTCACCCTGTAGGGAGAGAAGCTTTGGGAACCCTGGATTTTGTTCTTGGACTTGTAAGGACTCTTCAGTTGTCAAACCTTGGGGCAAAGTTTCCTTGTGAGTGATTCTAATTGTCTTTTTCTCCCAAATGTCTTTTGAATTGGGCAAAGTTTATTACTAGTATTGTATTTTTGTTAATTCTCTTTGTATTTCTAATTGTGTTTTATATACTTTTTAAAAGTGTTATCTGGCACATCAAAGTGGATGACAGTGAAAGATTCATTTTAAATTTTGGTTTTTGTGAAAGCAAAGATTCAATCTGATCCTGGCTCATAATAAGCAACACATGTTGGCCTGTGCTTTGCTATGTATGTGTAGCAGCAGAAAGCAAGACTTCTAGCTCTGAGACAATCTGAATAGCAGCAGGGTTTGTTTTTTTTTTCAGTATTGGTGATCAACCTCAGGACCTTGTGCTTGCCAGGTAGGTATTTATGCCATTGAGCTATCTCCCCATCCCATAATTCTATCATTTTCTCTCCTTTCTATCTTGGGCTGTCATGAATTGTACTATAAATCTAACACTTAGTGTTGGCTAAATCTTCTCTCCAGATTCTGATATAAAAAAAAAATTGGAATTCATAGACTTTAAGTCTGCATCTACCAATGTGCCTATGATCTCTACTATATTTCTGTTTTCATCTCCTCTCTCTGATGTTAGCTATTTTAGTAGCAACCATTTGTTTGAGATTTCTATAACGGGTGATTATCTATTGCTAACTACTAAAACTTTATGGCTTAAATAATAACAAACGTATTACTTGGCTGTTTTAGTGTGTCACAAACTCAAGAGGCTTAATGTTGATGGTCACATCTCAGAGTCTCTCAATTAAGATGTCTCTGGGGCCGCAGGGTCCTCTGAGAGCTGGACTGGGTGGGAGGGTTTGCTCTCAAGATGTTACATGTGTGACCAGAAAGTATGGGCTACAGGTAGGACTCTCTGGTTCCCTTTATGTCCTCACTACATGGCAGCAGCTTCCACTGGAGTGTCCGAGGTGTGTGAGTGTGGGTGGAGATACCTGTTAATGGTCTTGTGAGAGGGCAGCCACAGTGCCGTTTACGATCTTGCTTCAGTTCTTCGACAATATCACTCCCATCATATTCTCTTCATTAGTCACTAAGTATTTACTTAAAGGAAGAGGACGGGGCTCTGTATTTTGGGGCAAAACATTCGATAATTTGTCATCCTCTTTTCAAATGATGACAAACTCATAGGCAACAGCAGATGGAACTGGGTGACAAAATTCCAAAATGCAATGTCATCTATCGTGGTTTATAGCTAAAATGTCTGGCACAACCTTGTGCGCTTCCAGGTGGAGTTCTTGGGCATGGAACATCATGGGTTTGCTGCCTCCTGCCTGCCCTGCCATGGACTATGTCCCTATCCTGGGAGACCAGCTCGCTGTGGCCTGAAGCCTCAATGAACTGTGAACAAAGGTAAACCGCTCCTCCTTTAACTTATATGTAGTGAGTATTTTTGTCTCAGCTGCAAAAAGTAACTGAGACAACACCTAATAGCAGTTTCAGTCTTTCCTGTGGATTATTAACCTTTGGTCTCTTGGACCTCGCCTCTCTTGTTCTCTTCTTTTTATTCCATCTAGCTATCTCCTTTGTCTTCTAACAGTATGGACTTGGAAGGGATGTGTTCTTTAGGATATTGTATGTCTGAAAGAGTATTTCACCTCTGTTTTAAAGATTTATTTTACTAGGTATAGAAGTCTGGGTTAGTTATTTTTACCATTGTTTGCTTCTTCATTTTTCTGGCAGTATTTTGAAGATGTTGTCTTCTGGCTTGTAATGGCTTGTATAACTTCCAACAAGAAGTCTGTTACACTTACTTTTTTGTTTTGCTACTGGGGATTGAGTTCAAAGTTTTCATGAAGCTACAGTACTAGTCTTTTTACAATTTTGTTTGTTGCTTGTTTGTTTATTTGTTTGAGACAGAGTTGCTAAGCTTCCCAGGCTTGGCTCAAACTTTCTTTCCTTTTTTTTTTTTCATCAAGTATTGATGTATTGAACTTTAAGTCCTTACAGAATATGAGGAGAAAAAACTTTTAAAAAATAGGAATACACAGAAATTTAGAAATCTAACCATATACAGCATTGTAGCAGGACAGTCCTGTAACATTTTTTTCTTGTGTCTTTTTTTTTCATTTATTACCCATTAAAAACAAACAAAAAACTTTTACTTGTGAAACAGTACAGTAATAACTGGCATCTCATAACATGAAGTATGCATTTAGCAGACCAGAATGATCCTGAGAAACATCAGCAGGGTTTTGAAAGTAGCAGTTAAATGGTAGGATTCTCCACCTGACTATCTAGATAAGCTGATACCTGTAAACCAAGCAACTGCACTGAAGATAGCAGTGTGTAATAGAAGGGTCACATTTGGAAAGTCGGCTCAAACTTTCAATTCTCCTTGACTCAAACATTTGACTCTTCAGAGAGCAGGAATTATAGCCATGTACCAACATTCTTGGCCTTAATTTCCTCCCTCTGTACATTATGTGTTTTTTTCTCTTTGGCTTCTTTCACGATTTACTCTTTCTTTCTATCTTTTTTTATTATTGTAGTTGGTACTGGGAATCAAACTGAGGTCCTTGCACATGCCAGGCAAGAGCTGCCCCCTTGAGCTATGTCCCTGACCTTCTTTCATGCTTCTCATTTCACTAATTTTTGACCAGCTTGATTATAGGATGTTCCTTGGTGAAATTCTCTTCATATTTCTTGTGCTTGACTCATTAAGCTTTTAGGATTCATGAGCCTATAGCTCCATCAGATTTGGAAAATTTTATGTCATCGTTTTCAAAAATATAAGCCCTTTTTTATAATCAAACTCTTTTTTGATGCTTCAAGTGCATGCGTGGCAGGCCATTTGAAGTTGTTTGATCTGTTCAGTAGGTCACTGATGCTTCACTTATGTTTAAATCATACTGTTTATATAGTTTCTAATGCTATATTTTACATTCAATAACTTTTTGTCTGCAGTGTCCATGTTGCCAACAATTCCATCATAGTTTCCAACACAGACATTGAATTTTCATTTCAGAAGCTAATCAAATCTTTTAAAAGTACCCTCCCAGTCCGTGTCCCTCCTTAACGTGTTTATTTTCTCCTCTGCCTCCATAATATGAAGCATAATTACTTTATTCAGAATGACAAAATTACCAACTACCTGTGGCCCTATATGAGCTCCCAGCACTCAGCTAAGGCTTGAGGGGAAGCCCCAGAAGGTCTCCACAATTCTTCCTGCACTGTCTTGTTCTCAGCAGTTGCTTCCTCATTCCTTGTGCTGTGAATTCCATCCTGCAGGCTGGGAAATTTCTAGGCAAGAAATTAAAACAATCATGGGACTTCTTTCTCTCTTTCCAAAGATTGCCGTCCTGTGCTGCTCACTGTCCAATATTTGGATGTCCTTGTTTCATGTACTTTATTGGGCTTTGAGCGGATGAAAACTAGAATAAATCTCGTTACTGTTACCCTATTGTGCATGACAACAAAAGACCCTTGGAGATTGGCTTTGAGCTCATTATCATTATTATTATTATTTTATGTGTTTGGCACAGCGTCTCAGCACCTCAGACCCACAGCGATTCTCCTGGAAGGCAGCTGTGCTCACCACTATACCACCAACACTTCCCATAGCGATTCTCCTGTCCCAACTACCACAGCACTGGGCTTATAGGCATGCACCATCATGCCTGGTCTTGATGGCTGTTCCGGCATGCCCCAGATTCTGGGTCCAGCATGGCATTACTATGATGATTAATAGATAACCATTACTATTTTTACTATTCTACATGCTGGAAATTTCCAGTGAGTTCATCTGGATAACTCTTCAGCTTCCAATAGCATCAGCAAGCATCTGAAGTCAGTTGGAAACACGTGGGCTTGCTGGTTCAGGATGACCTCTTTCATCTGGCTAGCCGTCTGTGGCAGCACTGTCTCCTATGAGGTTCTTCTCTCTTCATTCCCTGCCACCCTCTAGGGGGCTAAGTTAGGCATTTTTACATGATAAACACTCGTCTTTACTTTCTGCTGGCTATTTAAAGTACCTTTTCCCCTCAGTACTTGGAGTGTTAATATGTATGTACTGATTATTATAACAAAGACATCCACTTCTCAGCAACACCCAGTATTTCCTAGGCCAAAGTTAAGCTATATAGCCCAGCAACTATCCCATCCCTATTCTGAATCTGGATATAATTCTATGGCCATCCAGGAGAATGTCAGTGTCGGTAATAAAAGCCAGGACAATCTCACTCATGCACCTTATCTCTTTTTTTCTACATGGCTTGGAAGTAAAGGCCTCAGAAAGGGTAGAACGATATGTCATAATAGCGAAAACTCCTGAGGGAAGCCATCCATTCAGAGTCTCCTTGGATAATGCTCAGAGTACCATAGGACTTTAACTCAGCTGCACTCTCATTGGGTATGAGTCTTTAATTTTGTTTCCTTTTTCCAATTAGCTACAGAATATTTTAGAATAAAATTCCCAAAATTGGACATTTTGTTCTTTTGTCTATTTTTCTGTGATCCAGATAGGTTTTTTTTGGACCTTTTTTTTTTTTTTTTTTTTTTTTTTTTTTTTTTTTTTTGTGGAATCAGGGATTGAACTCACTCTGGTGTTTGCCAGGCAAGCACTTATTCTACTGAGCCATCTCCCAGCCCTTTTTTTTTTTTTTTTGACAGAATGAATGTAGATATAAATCCGTTTGTTGACTTTTGCTTGAGACATTGTGGAGCTGTTCAATTTGCATAATCTGATGTTTGTCAGCTAAGCAAATTTTTCTTAAATAATGTTTTTAATTTCCATTATTTGTTTCATTTATCTTGGTTTTCCAGCTAAAAGAGCCTGTAATTCTGTAGTTGACTCTTTTCTCCACACTGCATTCATATTCTGCCACCCCCAGAGGCATTTGTGTTTTTACCCTTTGTCTTGGGAGACATTTGTCTGCTTGGGTATTTACCCACTTTTATTTCTCTTGTCATTTGTTCAGTAGCAGTACATTTTATTCCTCATTTTCTGTCATTATTTGTGCTTTAATTCTGTTGTATTTTGGGTTCCCTTGTGTGGCCTTCTTAAGCAAGCAATCTAATTCTGTGTCTTTCATGTTTTCTAACTCTCCTCTCCTTATGGATTTATTTCAGAGACCGTGGTTTCAATTTGATTTGGAGATGCAATTTAGCAAAAATTCTTCTGGTCTAATTAAGTGGATATTTCACTTCTGTGTTCTGCCTCTGAGACTTTCTGATGTTGCTTCTCTAACTCTGCATCTTCTCTGCTCAGCATGCTGCCTCTCACCTGTGGTAGTTTTGATTATCCTTGAGCAAAGGCTGTCTCAGACCTGGGGTTCACTAACTTGTATACAGAGCCCTTTCAGCACCCATTGGTAGAGGTGTCATGTTTTCAAATAAAAACAGAAGAAATACTTATATGGTCATACAATCTATTCTTGTGCTTCACAGGAATAATGGTTTTTAAATGTCACAAATACTGAGGTAGTAAACACTTTCTATAGCTTATATTTGAATGTTCTCCAAAGGTTTTTGAGTTGAAGGCCTGTGGCACTCTTGAGAGGTGATGGAGACACCTGATGAGGTGGACTTCAATAGACAGAAGTTAGGGCATTGCCATCATGCCCTTTATATGGGTAATGGGACCCTGACATCCTTCTTGTCCTTATCTTGCTTCTTGGTGGCCATGAGGTAAGCAGTTTCCCCCATCACATGTTCTTGCCATACTGGTTGGCCTTGGCCTAAAAGCAATGGGATTGATAACCATGACTGAGCCTTCTGAAAACATGAGCCTTATCTTCAAAGTTGATTACCTCAAGTGTTTTGTTATTTCCATGTTTTGAAAGTTGACTAACACCGTACTAAGTCATTACTCTGATGGGAAATATGTGTTTGGGTTTTTGCATAAGTTTGGTCACAACGTTTTTGTCAACTGATCAACATATAACCATATTTGTGAGTATTTTTATTTGTTTAAATATACTTAGTGTGTACTGGTAAGTAATTAGCATTGAACTCACACCCAACAGCACTACAACTCATATATGAACGAAGATTATATATATATACACATTTATAAAACACAACACAATTTCCTTGGGCTTAGGGACATTAGGCAAATAGTCTTGGGACCACTGCAAACAGAGAAATCACCAATAAAACATACCAACTTAAAAAAATGTGACACAACACAGACTAAGCAAAGGTCCCTTGTGAACAAAGGTCTCAATGTAAACATTGGCCTGTTTCCTACCAAGAAGGTAGACATAAGCTTGCTTCAGCTAAGTGGGAAATGTGTGTACTGAAACAGGAACCAAAAGTTTCACTGTTCTGCATGTGTCTGTGAATGCCCTTAAAAGTGCTGCAGGTACTGATTTGGGTGTAGACAATTGCATGAATTTTGAATTTGTGAATACTGAAAATTGACTATAAATGTTAAGGGCTATTGTGGTCATTCTAGTGTCAGTGCTTACCATATCATGTCTATCTATCCACTGAGTGATTTTAAAGAAGCATAGGTACAGCAATGACATCCATTACCTTATATTCTTACACCCATTAATCTCCATTTCCTATGGAATGTGCCCAGTACTGACCAATGCCAATCATGTCATACAGTGGGGTAAAACTAGATCTCTGAAACTGCTTTTAGGTAGCATGATGGACAGTGCTGTCTATAGATTCCCCTCATCCACATATGCACACTCAGAATTTGAGGAACAGCACTTGAGTTGGAAAGGTCAAACACTGAAAGAGTGTCACTGATGAAAGAGACAATGTGTTAGTTACTTTCTGTCTCAGTTACTCTTCTCTCATTGCTGGAACAAACACTCAATGCCCAAAATGAAAGAAGGTAAGGTTTATTTAACTCACAGTTACTAGAGGTTTCAGCCCATACTCAGCTGTTTTGGATAGCATAATTCATTGAGAACATTTGTATATTCCTGGGCAACTCAGGGAGCCAAAAATGCCAGGAACTGAATCTTTTTTCCCCAAGTGACATTCGATTTGATTTGGAAAATAAGAGATTACATTTCTTACATTTTATAGGATGATTTAAAATCTGTTAGACTAAACTTACTGTGAAGGAAGTAGATTACTTTACCTTTTTAATTTTCAGTTTCCTCATCTGGAACAGAAAGATGGGAACAACCTTAAGGGCTGTTCGGAGGTGAGTGGTTGCTCGTGTCACTTACCTACAGCCTACCTGAGAGGCTCAGCAGAGAATGCTCACATAACCACGTCCTCGTTATCTCCTTCCAGCTGCTCTCCAAGCATTCTGCTACTGCAGTTCAGTAGTTTGCTCTTTGCTTTTTCATGTGGTGGTTGGGCGGAGGCAGTCACAAGAGGGAACATAGGAGAAGCACAAGAGAACAGTGCTTTTACATGCCTAGGTTCAAGTGAGAGCAGAGATCAATACATGGCAAGCTGGCTGGGGCATTGGGCATGACCCAGCAATCACAGGTGTTCATGTGTGCAGTCACAGGACACATGTGCAAGACAGTTTGCAAGTCCTGCATTGGAAGCAATCCGAGAGTGATACCTTCAGTTCTTGGGAGAACTCCGGCGGGTGTTTGATATGAGAGCCCTTCCCTGTGTTTGGGGAAGGATAAACAAGAGTGAGAGATTTGGGTTCTTTAGTTCAAAGCACTAGACAGATAGGTGCAATGGTGCACACCTGTAACCCCAGCACTTTGGAAGGGTGAGACAGGAGGATTGTAAGTATGAGCCCCACCTGGGCAACTTAAGGAGGCGCCGTCTCAAGAAAGGTCAAGGGTGTGGGTGGGCATGTAACTTAGTATGAAGGCCTGGGTTCAAAATCCAGTACTGGAAAGTAAAACAAAAAATACTCACTATGCCAAACTTTGGGTATTGCTTTCTAAGCTGCAACAAGAACATACTGAGCTTGATTTGTTACCTCTGAGAATTGCCTAGCCCAGGGAGAAGCAATTTCTTGCCAATTGTATAAGATGTCAAAATATCATAATATGCAGAAAATTATACATATTCTATACATTTGTAATTTTTCATGTTTGTTTTGTACACATCTGCAAGGACACTTTTATGCAGGGACCTCAACATCTGGGTGGGTTGTTTCAGCATTTTGTACACCAGTTTCCCTGGGAGTCCATGGGCTACTGTTCCATCACCCCATTTCCCTCAACCCCATCTGGAATTCACTTCCCATTTGCCCCAGAAGAGCAGCACTCCTTTTTCCTTGGATAGAAAAGCTGTTAACTTTTTTTTTTTTTTTTTTTTTTTTTGGCGGAACAGGGGATTAAACTCACACCCTTGCATTTTCCACTGAGCCATCTCCCCAGCCTCAAAACTGCTAACCTTAGCTAATTTTACTTTTTTGTTTTAAAAATATGTGCTGAAACAGACATAAATGTATAATATATTTCACTAGGTAGTTTATTCATTTTTACTTCAATTATTTTTTAAGATTTTTTAACGTATTTGGCTGTTGCATGGTCTTAACTACAGAGCTCAGACTCCCAGTGATTTTCCTGTTTTCACCCTCCCCAGCTCTGGAATTACAGGTATAAGCCACCACACCCCAACTGTGGCTGGCTCAGCCCGCCCTGGGGGTGGTGGGGCGGGCATGGCATGTGGCACGTCAGATCAAACCAAGGTCCCGCACTTTAGTCTGCTGAACTATCTCGCCAGCCCCCCCTCCCTCTTTTTGAGACGAGATCTCACTGTGTAGTTAGACCAGGGCTTGAATTTGCTTTGTAGTCAAAGCTGGCCTTAAACTCATTGCAATTCTCCCGCCTGAGCCTCTGAGTGCTGGGTTACAGGTGTGTGGCATCATACTTGGGTGAATTTTTTTTTTTTTTTTTTTTTGCAGAATCAGAGATTGAACTCAGGCCCTTACACGTGCCAGGAAAGCACTTATTCTACTGAGCCATCTCCCTGGCCTGAAGCATTCTTAAAAGAGGTTTAAAGGCACATACTCATGAATATTAACAAGCACGATCAAATTATATTTAAAATGCTGTGAAATGGGAATGCTAGAGACACAGTGGTAGAATGGTAGAGTCATGGTAGAGTGCCAGGCCTTGAATTTATTTCCTCAAATTAGAAAATAAAAGAGGGTAGGAAAGTATCAAGGGATGGGAAGGGCTGGCAAGGGGAGGAAGAGGATGTAGTAAGAAACGAGATACGATGCGCATTTGTACCTCGTCCTCATGACGAATGTGGTCATCATGTACCACAAACATATTCTAATCAAAATGGAAAAATTATTTAAAAACCAAAGCAACAAAAATAGCCAGGGAGGAGAATACAGGCAAAAAATAAGGTACAGAATGCCAGTTAACTTCAATAAAAATACTTGGGGGGAAAGTGCCAAACATATATAAATAAATTATATTCATAATGATCTTAATTCTATTCTATGCTCTGTTTTATGTTAATTAAGGGTATTGTTTGTTCTTTTGCTATGCAAAAAGAAATATATTGAAAACCTCAAAGGTTTATGCAGTTAACACCTTCACAGTTAATCCGTTACCGTCATTGACCCATAGAGTAATCGTGAATATGTGTGCTGGGACTTGTCACTGGAACTTAAAACGAATATTAAACTAGGTTTTGACAGATTTGGGCCAACAGGTAAATCTTTATTGAAGAAAATCTTATTTTAAGAAATGGGAAGTACAAGGGAAAATGGTAATTATGCCTTCAAAGCATCGTTGTTTTCTAAAAGAGAACGTAGAGGAAGATTGTTTTCCACAGCTTTAACACAGGCAATTTAATGCTCTATCAAAAGGAGCTGTCCTCTCCCTGCAGCCCCCTGAAGCCCTCAAAACAGCTATAATACGATCTCTGAAGGACATGGTGTTCACAGATCCTTACGTACTTGGGGCACAGCCACAACCTTGAAGGTAGCATAAAGGTGGTGAGGTGAACCTGTGACATGCATGCTGGTTTTCTTTTAAGACAAAAGATATTAAGGTGGAGTTTAAAAAAAAGTCTAAAGGGGCTGAGGAGATAGCTCAGTGGTCTAAGCATCTGCATGTCCAGCACAAGGGCCCAAGTTTTATTGCTGTACCACAAACTGTGGCAGCCCTGGAATCCCGAAACTGGGCATGGTGGTGCATGTCTGCAATCCCAGCGCTGGTAAGGCTGACACAAGAGGATTACTATGAATCTGAGCTGCATAGTGAAACCCTGTATCAAATATATATATGTATGTATATATAATCTCAGTATTCAGGTTTGATTGCCGTGTTGTCTGTGATGGTGGGTTCTGGGGCGCAGTGTGGTAATCAGTCCCTGAAAGTTTCACCATCGCTGCATTAGAACCTACCTACCTAAGCAATCAGCCTTTATAAAAATGAAACTCCAAATTTTCAATTGTCTAACATTTTTATCAAGATATTTTAGAACCAAAGTTAATAAATATTTTTTAAAAAATCTGGCATGTTTCAAAGTAAGGCTTCTCACTCAGTGACTTGCTTGTATCACCTAATAGTTATATTAGCTATATATAACTATATATTATATATAGGATATATAATAATTATATATTATGTTTCTATCTCAGATGAATTATATAGTTATATATACTACATAACTGTATATTATATATAGATATATAGTATATATAACATTATATGTACTATATATTATATATACTATATAGTTATATATTATATATAGTTTATAACTATATATAACTATTCTATAATAGTTATATCTCTTTAACACTCATCTGAGATAGAAGCATAATAAAATGAATGCCTGTGAATTCATTCATCAGACTGTGAGTGGAGGCCTTCCCAGTATCCCTGAGGTTACTCATGTGCTCTCTGCACCTCAGCCGGCCACAGCCTGGGTATCTAAAGAGATAAATAGATAGATAGATGATAGATAGGTAGATAGACAAACAGAGATACATACATATGCATCTCATTGTTCACTTTTCAGTTTTACTTGCTTTTGAGCCTTAAAATAAGTTAGCATGACCAAATGTATTCTCTCTGTAGTTCGATTTTTATTGTCTTAGTCTTTCATGCTGAATAATTATTTCTAAGGTCCACCCATTTTGTCCATTTAGATGTAAAATACTCATTTTTCACTACTATATGCTATTTCATGTAATTATTTGGCAGTAAATTGATTCATTCTCTTGTCAACTGATACCTGAGTTTTTCCCAGTGTTGTAGAATGTCAAGTAATACTGCTATGAACAATGTGGTCAATGAAATCTAGACAACATTTATGAAAATGTATCAAGGAATGAAATTGCTTGACTGAAAGAAACTCAAGTGTTCAATTTTTTAAATTAATGGAAAACTGATACATAAATAGCATTCATTTCTGTTCTTTGTCAACATTCTGTGGTGCTCAAATTCTTATGTATTAATCTATTAATACAGTGGGTCCTTCCTTTACACTTCTTGACCACTGTATGTCTTTCTTTTCTTCCTGCTGTACTTTTCATCAATCTTTGTTCTATCTTTTATCTCTCTTTTATCCATCAACCCTACCCACCCATAAAAATATCACTATCAGCCAGGTTTACCTTAAATGTGGAAAAAATTAAGAGATTTATTGTGTAATCACTACAGGTTTAGGTCTTTCAAAATCCTCCATACATACCTGCAGAAGAATGAGAAACGGTGTTCCAAATTCTGAGATCTGCTGCTTGCAAGCCGGTTTTGTATAGATTGACTAGTTATGCTTTACCTTTTTCTCCATTGTATCGCATATTTTAAAATTATAATTATTTTAATATTTTAAAATTTTTAACATTTCATCAGTAATATGGGCATGGTGGCACACTCCCATATTATAAGCCTCTTAAATTATGGTTTATACTTTTATTTTCATTATGGCACCTTTTGAAGAATAGTAAGTATTAACTTTAACATCTTTAAATTGATTATGCCTTTATCTTTATCAATTTTAGGGTGTTTTTAAAGAAAGAATTTCCTGTTAAAGTTGGATAGTGTCTTATATTTTATTCTGAAAGTTTCAAAACTATGCCTCATATGTAGCTTTTTCATTTGTCATTAATCCATTTGTGTATGGTATGAGAGAAAAATTCAATTACATTTTTTTCCATGTGGATAAGCCAGTTATTTCTGCATCATGTACTGAGAAATCTGCCTCCCTCCCACTCATGGGCAATTTAATCTCTGTCACAGATTTTCTTATATGCAAGGGTATGTTCCTAAGTTCTTTATTTTGGTACCTTGGTCAGCATTTTTAATGCTACCTTTAAATTTGGTTTTAAAAATACCGTTTTAGAAAAGTTAAAACTATAGAAACAGAGGGACAGGGGATTGACTGGAAGAGAACAGAAGATGGTGAGAGAATAAAAATCATATATCTTGCAGTGAGGATTATAAACTATTTGTCCAAGCTCAGAACTGAACAACTTAAATAGGCTATTCAAAATTTATACCTCAAAATATAACGTGATATTTTGTTAGTTCCAAAGTAATAACTTTTTCTTTCATCAGTTGCTCCACTTCTCTTGAGCTTTTATGGATTTATTTAAATTCACAATCTTATTTTGACAAGTTCCATCAAATGTAAACCTGTTGGGCCTTTGATTGGAATTCTAGTGAATCTATGGATAAGTTTGGGGAATATGACTAATTGCCATGAAGGCTGTACATTTTTCTTTTTGGTTGAGCATCCTTAAATTTTTAAATTACCTGTAATTAAACATTAAAATCTTCTAAATGTTAACTACTCTGAGCACATATGGGTTGGAATGCAAAAGCGTTGCCGCTCCTTTTGAAGCCCACCCTTCTGTAGTCTGCAGTGGGGTGTAAGGGTCACTGCAAACTGTTCCTCCCTTTTGTCAGACAGCTTCCTTCCAGCTTCTATAAAAGGCATAAATAAAAGGAAGAATGGAAATCAGGACAAAGGAGGAGAGTGGGCATCTAGCTACTATTGTCCTTTTTAATTTCATTCTAACGATGATCTGTACTGTGGTAGGAACTTTTGGTTCCTGAAAAATGGTACCGGTATCCTTTTTGTTGTTGTTGTTTGTTTGTTTGTTTTTCATGCTCAGACCCAATCTGACTATATCAATATAATCATCACCTAGGGAGTTGCTCAGTTTTAAATCCCATTCTACAGGTCCTCTCTTCTAAGCTTCAGAGTACTAACGTTAGCTAAGTAGTACCACCTCTGGTTTGGGCAAATTGTATTGACATTTTTATTTGATTGCAGATATTATTTAATTTCTTCTTAAGTTTCATTTGTGATGCATTGGTTGTTCAGAAGAGTGTTATTTAGATTCCACATGTTTATGGAGTCCTTGTGATTTCTTTTTCTTGTTCTCTTTCTTTCTTTCTTTCTTTCTTTCTTTCTTTCTTTCTTTCTTTCTTTCTTTCTTCTTTCTTTCCTTCCTTCCTTCTTCTTCTTCTTTCTTTCTTTCTTTCTTTCTTTCTTTCTTTCTTTCTTTCTTTCTTTCTTTCTTTCTTTCTTTCAGAACCAGGGATTGAACTCAGACCCTAGTGCTTGCCAGGAAAGTGCTTATTCTACTGAGCCATCTCCTTGGCCCATGATTTCTTTTTGCGTTAATTTCCAATTTCATTGTGCTGTGGCCAGATAATATGCATGGGACAATTTCAGTTTCTTTGCACTTATTTAAGCATGTTCTGTGGGCTAGCAGATGGTCCATTTAGAGAATGTCCCATATGCAAGTAAGAAGAAAGTGTGTTCTGATGATGTTGGATAGAAAACTTTGAAAACATCTACTAAATCCATTTTTTCTCAGATTTTGTTCAGTTCTGATATTTGCTGGTTCTTTCCTTCTTTCTTTCTTCTTTCTTTTCCTTTCTTTCTTTCTTTCTTTCTTTCTTTCTTTCTTTCTTTCTTTCTTTCTTTCTTTCTTTCTTTCTTTCTTTCTTCCTTTCTTTCTTTCTGGATGCAGGGATTGAATGTAGGCCCTTGCGCTTGCCAGGGAAGCACTTATTCTTCTGAGCCATCTCCCCAGCCCCTCTTTGCTGACGTCTTGTAGAGACGAGAAACGATCTATCTCTTTGTGACTGTGGTGCATCCAAGTCTCCCATTACAATTGTGTTATTGCTTATTTGATTTTTCATGTCTATTAATAATTGTTTTCATAGCTTGGTGCTCCCATATTTGGTGCATACATTTATGATTGTTATCACTTCCTCTTGAATTTTGCCCTTAGCAAGTATATAGTGACCTTCTCTGTCTCTTTTGATCATTCTTGGTTTGAAGTTCACATTATGTGTGAAAAGAATAGCTACACTTCCTTTTTCTGCATTCCTATTGCATGGAAGATTGTGTTTCACCCTATGATTTTAAGTCTATGAGTTTCTTTTTGAGTCAAATGTGTTTCTTGTATACAGCATATTGTTTGGTCTTGGTTTTTTGTTGTTGTTGTTTTTGTTCAATTTGGAAGACCGGGGATTGAACTCACACCCTTACACTTGCCAGGGATGTGCTTATTCCACTGAGCCATCTCCCTATCCCCCTTTCTTGAACTGTTTTGCCCATCTATTTCTTTTGATTGATGAATTGAGATCATTTATATTGATGGTAATAACTGTTACACAATGGCTTTTCTTCATCATATTTTCCTGCTGTTGGTTTTCTGTTCTTCCCCTCTTTTTAACTGCTTGCCCTGCCTGGTAGTTTTTCTGGTTGTTCTTGGAATGATGGTTGCTTTTCTGTCTGTTAGAATATTTTCCAGTGCTCTTTGTATGGTTGGTTTGGTGGTCATGAATTTATTCAGTTGTTCTTTTTCATGGCAGTATCTTGTGTCTCCAGTAATTTTGAAAGACAGTTTTGTAGGGTACATTAATCTGGGTTTGTAGTTGTTTTCCTTCAGGATTTCAAATACTTTACTCCAAACTCTTCTTGCCTTGTGTTGAGAGGTCTGCCATGATTCTGAGAGGCTTTCCTTCCTCAGTGATCTGTTTCTTTCTCTAACAGTTTTTAATATTTTGTTCTTGCGCTGGCTTTCTGGAATCTTGATTACTATATATCTTGATGTAGTTTTACTTTTGTCATCACTGTCTGGATTTCTACATGATTCGTTTGTTTGTTTGTTTGTTTGTCAAATTCTTTATCCACACTTGGGAAGTTTTCTGCAATTATTTCTGTGAAAGTTTTGAATACTTTTTCTTTTCCTTTTTATTTTTTGAGGATTACAGCAAGTGATTCTACTTGTGGTATCTAATCATCTCCTTGTCTCCCGCCCCCCCCCAAAAAAAACTATATGAGTTTACAAGCATATTAACATGTAAATAATGTGAAATGTCCTGGGGAATCTCCTCTCGTCTCTGCTGGAGATTTCACACTGGAGGGGCGGCGTCCCCACAGTCTACGTGTGCTCTAGTGAGCTTCATGGTAGCTGCTCTGGATCGAACGGGCTTCCTCAGCACCTCCAGATTGAACTGCAAGCCTCCACTGTGTGCGCGAAAGAGCCGGAAGCCATAAGCCTGCAGCGCGGCAGCTCCACTGCTTGTCATGGCTCTGGCTCGAGCTCAGGCTGGAAAGGATGCTTCCTCTCTCGACAGTGTTCTTGTGGGCAGGCCAGTCCTTCTGCTGGCCCGCAGTACCGGGCCATCTGGCAACGCCCACAGATGTTGAACTCCCTGAGCTGGTTCTCAATGGCCGTGCAGGTGGCTAGTGGTATTCATAGTAGGTGCAGGAATTCCCCTCCTCTTCCACCACATCCCCATTGGCGTTATAGTGCCAGGTCATGTTCAAAACAGGAAACTGCTCTTCTATGGGGTCTGTTAGGAGCTGCTGCACTGCGAGCCAGTACAAGCTCCTCTCTCTGTTTGCTGGAGGTCTCCTCAGCTTTGGGTCGCTAGCCCCAAGGCACCAACTGCAGGCTGTCTAGGCGATTGTCCACAGTCACAGCGTTGAGGTGCACCACCTGAAATGCAGTACCCTCACCACCCCGGTAATGCTCCCGCAGCAGCTCAAGGAGGAGCCTGCCAGATCCCCTGCCTCGGTTTTTGTTGAAGGCATATGCACATATCTTAGCACCATTTCCATCTGCATCTACTTCCATTCAAGTCTCGAAGGAGTAGCTCTTCCACCAATGGGATGTCCTGCTCAGCTATCAGCGCGTACTTGGTCTTGAAGTTGGTCATGGCTGCTAGCGCCGCTTCCTAGAGGTGCCGGACCAGGGCCGGCCTGGGCTGGGCTGGAGTTGGACCGGTGGGGCCCCGGGTGGACAACCTGGGTCACCACCACAGCCTCACGCCCGTCAGACCTGCCACATGCCCTTCTTTTTAATTTTTTAATGAGAATAAAAATAGTACACAGGATGATTTTTTCTTTCTACAACCCTTCCTTTGTCTACACCTGTCAAAAGCGGGCACTCCGTTGACATTCAACTACCTTAGGTGCTTGAACTCGACACCACAATCCAACACAGTCCCGCATTCTGCAACCATAGGGAGTTATTCAAAGAAATTGTCGACCATATCCATTTACAGCTCAGCTTAATATTATGGG